>JANHFO010006632.1:27231-48893 GCA_032468095.1 Pareas carinatus | reverse complement strand
GCCGGCGGGTCTGCTTAGAAGCGTCCCTGAGCTCTGCGGAGGCCGAAAAATCGATCACCGGGCCTGGGGAATGCCTCCAGAGAGGCCTCTGGCCTTCATCAGAAGGTTCCCCCAGGCCCATGGATCAATTTTTTGGGCCCCGCGGAGCTTCGGGGGGCCACTATACTAAACCCGTAGCGTAGCGTGGATACAAATAGCTAGTTTGTGGATAAATGCAGATGATATAGTTTGAATCTAAACAAAATCGCTGAAGCAAAATTATTACTTTGAGAAGCCCTGTATTCTGTAAACACAAATATATTAGTAAACACTGTAGCACCAGAAACCTGCTTCTTTCATAATAAAGAAAACAGCTGCAGTGGAAGAGAAAACACTATATTTTGGGGATTTCTTTTTCTAAATTTGTTATACATAAATACATCCTCATTAATGTTAAATCAATGCTACACAATTTAATCATTTGTTTTTCCTTTACAGTTGAGATCTTACCATCCAGAGGACAGATCCTGTTGGCTGTTCCACCTGTTGAGAACCACTCCATCTGGATTTGACTGTTGCTAAACCAAAGTCTCCTATCTTCACTGTTCGGTCTTCATGAAGAAATATATCTTCACAATTGTTAAGGAACATATCTGGACTATAATTTGAATTACCATGTACTGGAAATGGGTTAGTCAATATGCATACTGTTAACTGCAATAATTACAGCAATTAATGAATTTACAAAACATTGATGGAGCCACCTATGTATACTTTCTATACTTCTTTATCAGCCTTTCAAAAAGATAACTACTATTTATATGTTTGTGTTTTGCTAAATAAAAAATGTTTGCCCTTCTTCCCACCTAAAAAGTTCTATATCTCCAAATAGGCAACAACCATTTCCCTCATTACTGTCATTTTGACTTGAGAGAAAGACTAAGGAATACACTGTGTAATATTTATTTACTATTTGGCACTCACTAATCTCAACTGATTTATCAACTGATTTATGATATGAACATTTTATTAGTTATTGTATGTATTTATGCATATTTTTTTATTATTTTAGCTTCTACAGTAGTTAAATAATATTTTTTTTCCAGAGACGAAGTGTCTTAAGGACACTGTATTTCCAAAAAAATACTGCATAAGAACTTGTCCATAAACAGGAAGTCTAACAATTAGATACGAATGCTTTTCCATTAAGGACTATATGCAGTCTGTAGTCTCTGTAACATCTGATATTCATTTTCAGGCCTAATTAATATCAAAATAGCTAATGAATGCAAAAGGATTTATTTGTTTTATCAACAGCAATAATCTTGATTTCACCAAATCAGTACTCTTAGTTAGCAGTACTAAACTTCTTCTATTGTCTTAATCAACCACTAGAAATCTCTCAAGCAGAAAGGATACTATTAGATTTCATGTCTCGGTGTATTATATTCTTTGCATGCAAGTAGCTATAAATAAAATTAGATACATTTGAGAAATTTCAAAAGCAAAAAGCAATTGAATGAGCTTCCCTCAAAAGTTTTAGACAAACAATTCTATCCATGTAAAATCTTTCTCGACAAAGAAATACAGGTAGCCTCAGTTAATGATCACACATTCAGAAACTGTTAAGTCACTCCTATTCCAAGTGCCTTTTCTCCTCAGGAGCCCAATTACCCTAAGATCCCAGAGATCTTGTACTCAATAACATTCACCCATCTCACTTGTGTGGCACTGCAGCAGCCACTTATGTACTCTCGTCCTGGCAAAAGCCACTTCCACTTCACTGCACTTGCACTTGTGAGCTACCTAGATTTGTGATTTCCTGCTGGCCTCCTTTACTTCTTGGAAGCCAGCAGGAAGCTGCAAGGAAGTCCTTGCTTAATGGCAACCAGAGGGGTGCTTGGTTCTCTCTGAATTTGGTTGTTTTCTTGCAGACGTCCCATTACCCAAACTAGGTTACATCATGACTAGCAGTGATTATGTTATCTAGTTTGGATAATGAAAGGTCTGCAAGAAAGCAACCAAGCTCAGAGAGCACCAAGGACCTCTCATTTCAACTCTGAGCTACAAATATTCTCCTTTATTAGATTGCTATCTCTAAGCGATGCAGTCAAGTGACATCACAAAAGGCTTTGCCAAAAACGTAAGATAACATTTCCCCTGGAATCATTTTTGTTCTATTGAGCAGTCAACCGCACTTCTAAAATTCTGCTTTCATTAAGACTACTCACTCCATTCCTTGTGCTGTCTGTCTTGCAATATCAATACGCTGCAACATTGGAAACTTAGTCTCCTGAACATGCAGGTGTTTGTATAGGCTGCTTCCTTCACACCATTGTGTGACAATGGCCAGATTATCTTTAGTCATGTAGCCCATAAATAGTAGAATATTAACATGTCGGGTTTTCCTACCAGAGATAAAAAAAACATATTCAGCTGAAATTGTAAACACTTTAACATGAATAAAAATGCTGAAAGTCCAGCTCCACATGGGTTATGTAACATAACGTAAAACAAATGTGTGATACAGATGACCTTCCAAGCTATATCAATATTGTCATTTTAATCTTAGTTTTGCTGCAATTCCAAAACAATATTCTTTTAAGTTACTTGGACTGCATGCATTAGTATACGGTAGGATCGTATGGTTCCCTCACATACTAAGTTCCTTTAATTTGCATAGGGTTGCATAGCAAGTTTATTTCACTGGTTTTGGTTTATATTTCACAGAATTTCATATTGCCTCTACTTAACTTCTTCATCAAATCACAGATTACGAACACAGACATTTTTATACTAGCAATATTAGAATGCCTGCATCTGTAGGAGAAGCAGCACCTGGGGATAGAGTCAAAAGAGGAATCAGCCTAGAGAATCTACATAGCCACAAATGAACTAAGGTCAACAACCCCTCACCTTGAATTCCGCTGACCTTTATATAATGCCAAGATAGCTGAATAAATTCATGTACATAGGTATGATAAGTAATAAATCAGTTTAATTGGAATTTCATGTGTGGTCTTGATCTTTCATGCCTGACAGTACCAAAATTCATATCATTTGAGAAGCAAAGCTTTGGGCAGACAGCCCATCATTATGTGTTACTTCATAAGCCCCCAGGACAGCTTGGGATCAGGCTTTAATACAGTCCATTGCCAAAAGATAATACAGCCAATACAGTATCTCAACCTTAAAATTAACTATCAATCAATGAATTTTTTTAAAAGGTCTTTCAAAGAGACTCCCGCAATATGGTAAATTAACAGGAAAGTTATGAAACATTTTAAGAGACTGAAATATCTCAGAACTATTTTTCATGCTGGAGAGTTCAGCATTTGAAAGACAACCTTCTTTTAGGTTTAGTTTTTCTGTATGAAAGAAGGTAATTATACCAGATGGATTAAAAACAGTTGAGGCATAATTTTTGAATATTATAAGACACAAGTTTCTGTTCCAATAATGGCTCCCAAACTCAGTCCTTTGACTTTGGAATGGCATCAATTAAAATCAAAGAAATAAAACATCACCATTGGGTTAAATTAATAACTTTTAACCTAAGTGGTTCTGATTTTTTAGAGTAAAATTCAGTCTTCTTGGTGGAAATTACTTAGCTGAACTCTAAGACCGTATATTTTCACTTAGTACTCTTATCTCAATAGATTGTGAATAGACCAAATCATTCCTCGAGCAATGTGTCAGAAACATTGATCTACAAAATGATTTCAGACAGGCTTATCCTCACTTTACCCCAGTGAAACCAGAAAAAAGCACTGTATCCATTCATCATTTAATTTAACACCCACAAATCATATTAGCTCATTAGAACTCCCTTACATCTGTTCTTCCAGAGAGTTCTGAAATATTCTTAAAGAATGGTGACTTTATTCATCAAGTGAGAGGGGGGGCAATCAAAACAGTGGGTTATATACTGTTGTGCTGCCTCTTTCTATTCAGGACATGTATATTTCTTCAATCACAATACAAAATTAGGCAGGACTAAAGATGACAACTTACATTAACTAATGAAAAGGAGGAGATTCTTAGTAGTAAGAATCTATATATTGGTTATGATGGAATATAAATATTGCCTCAGATGGAATAAGTCCAAGTACTGCTTTATGTTAATAAATTTTATATGTTTTTATATATTACTTTAGTTATACTGTATATACATTTTGACGTGTTTATTTTATGACTGATACTTAGATCTATAAGTGCAACTCACTACATTTTAAATTTACCTACAATCTAAGCAACAATATTGACAGGATAATTTTCAGAAACAATGTTTTATAACAATGAAATTCTGTAATTTTCTCCGTTTCATTTTTCAACATAAAATTCCAGGAATTTGGAATAAATACAGCATTATATTTAAACTCAAAGCTGTCACCTGCTATGTAGATAGCTTCCCTTGAAATATTTGTTAAAATTATTACATTAACAATTTTATTTTTTTCAGCCCAGAGATCTATCCATGTGGCCATGAAGGGTCAACATTGACTTGAAAGAACATAATCAATCAATCAATCAACTTTCTTTATTTTCCCCACCAGGACTTTGTACTGTACTTAAATCCCATAATATCTTACCTTAATACAGCTACTTCATTTCTAAAGGCTTGAAATTGTTCTGGGGTTGGATTTACAACCTTTAGTATCTTTACTGCTACATCACCTGTAAAAATAATCAGTTATAAGCATAGCACCAAAATCAATCATGGAAAGTTTCAAGTGTAGAACCATTATGTAAATACAAAACAGCTGTTATAGTAAGGGAGAACTTGAAAATAATATGTCAGTTACAATGGAAAGTACAAAGCTAAAAGTTTAATTCCTTTGCATCAGGTTGATTCATAAAAATGTATATTTCTTGACAGAGATCGATAAAATGGACTTTTCAGATTGAAAAACACAAAAGCATTTCCCCCTCTGAGACAATATCAGCTTGGCTAAAAGCAAAGTGCTTTGAATGAAAAATGTTATGATTTTATTTTGAAACAAGCCTGTTCCAATATGGAATAACCCGTTTTGATTGTTTCTTAAAATGTATTCGGGCTCACTGAACTGGTCCTGTTTTGACTCCAAGACATAGTGTCGAACTCTATATATCCCAAATGACAAGATGTACATTTCATTTTATAAACAGCTATTTTGTCCTCAAAAGAAGTACTTTCAAATTCTAAACAGTTCATATATAAAATATATAAATATTTACATCTACATTTGAAGAGTCTATGACATATATCTGATAAAATTAACTACCTGAAGAGCATTTTGCTACCTTTTAAGTTATTAAAGTAGTTCTTAATCATCAAATCTAGCCTATTTTTATTTTGGCAAAATAAGAAATAAGTACCTTTAAACATAATCCCTTTATCCTAAGAGCACAAAGACAGGAAAGAAATATACACATGCATAAGTGCGCTAACGTCCCTGTTCTAGCCCCATTTATTCATACTCATTTACCCATTATGAATACACCTAGACCTACATGTTTAGATATTATGTTCCTACTTAAACTTGCTTTTCTCATACTGTATATGCTTGACTAAATAAATAAAATAAAATAAACTGTCATTCCTTTCTAGAGCATCAGGAGAGTTAAATGTGTATCGATGATACCTGTACCCAGTCACTTTTCCCTGTCCTTCTTACTTGTATCTTTCCACACAGTCGAAAGACATAGGAACTTGAAAATACTATTGAATCTTAAATCTGTGTAGACCCCATTACATACGCTATTTCTGACTTTTAAAAAGATGGTACTAATATTCCTGTTATATAACATTGGGAAGAAATAACTAATCTGCTATTTAGTATACCACTCCATCTATCAAAAACATTACTGCAATTCTTAGTACTTACTTGTGAATCAAAAATATATCAAAGGTATAGAGCCAAAAGTGCATTTTTGCTATCTTATATACACTAATAATAGTTCAAACGTTAATGAAAAAATACTCAATAGCTACCATGCCATTTTCCCTTATAAACTGTTCCAAATGAGCCTGATCCAACTCTGGTTGAAAGCATAACTTCACTTGCTTCTATTTCCCAATAATAGCTTGAATCTCTCTGTCCACGTGATCTCTGCAAAACAAGCAAGTATTTCAGCATGACATGAAATCCATGTTTTAAGATTTCATTAAAAGCATATATGAAAAATGTTTCATGATACTTGAATACACAATCTGTATCAGCCATATAGCATGCAAGTTGGATTGTGAATTTAAATTCTGAACAGAAAATAGTGCTTAAAAATGAGAATTACATCATTAGCTTTCTGTTCAGAAATCTCTGTATCATATGATAATGTTTCAAGTTACAGAACTTACCTTGCATCCTTCTAAAAATAAATGCAATTTCATTTCTGTTCCTCTGTTTCTTTTCCAATACTCCGGCATTATTGTCAATTAGCATGAGTTTCACTAGCTCAAGAGGCTGTTAGGATATACTACCATTACAATTCTAACATAGACGGTATGGGAGAATTCCTCAAGTACAAATAAGAATACATTTTATTTTATAAAAGCCCTGTAGGTTTTGTTTAAAAGCACTGCCTTTGTCAAGGGCACTGTTTTTTCCAGCTAAAACAATTTGATTAAAGGATGCTAGTGTCTGCCCTCTTCCTAACATTTTTTGAACAGTTATGCAGAGGGAAGATCAACTGAAAGCTTTGGGAATTCATTTGCCAATCAGATATGGTAAAGAGAAAATACCAGTTTTGATAAGTTCATAACTTTTTTTTAGACACATAATATTCAGGTTAGGCCAGAAACATTTAACCACACACATGTACAAATCAGACTTGAATGTGCAGATATTTGATGTATTACATTCATTTCATATAATTATAATTTTGATGCTTACTATTTTTTTTTCTTGCGGATTAGCTCCTGCTGCTCGCTCTCTTTGAGCCGGAACTGGTGTTTTAGGCTGTGACCATCCTGTTGGACTTGTATTGCTGGGGCTTCCCGACATAGCTGGTGGTGATGCTTCAAATATGTAAAGAAAAAAGTAATAGATTCTAATAATACTAATAATACAGGGCTCCTTCACAAGGAGATGGTAGACAAGCACTGGCATGAAACTTGGATATATGCCATATTGTATAAAAACTAAATAGCACTTGACAGTATCAATGTTAGCTTATACTGGCCTGCAACATTCTGGCACTTCCTATCTATACATGTAGCCCTCACTTAACAGCTGCCCTGTTTAGCAACCATTCAAAGTTATGACGGTACTCAAAGTTACTACTAATCCTCACACTTATAATCCTGCAGCACCCCACAAACATCTGATCATCATTTGTGCATTTCACAGTCAGCTTCTGACAAGCAGGATTAATGGAGAAACTGACACTTAATGACTGCAGGGATAAGTGATGTTAATCCGCCACAGTCACATGATGTCTCGCTTAACTACTGTGATCACTTAGTGACAGAGCTGACAGTCTCAACTGAGGTCATTATGCAAGGACAATCTGTATATACTACTCGCAAATATGCAAAATAGAGCAGTTTCTCTTCAGAAGATTCTCTTCGGATCCAAGTATTCTGGATAGCTTGAGCATTTCCAAAAGTGTCTGTTTTAGGAACACTTTGAGACATTTCCTGTTTCTCGAGATATACATAGGAGTGAATATGGAACATTTAAAGTAATTCGTTCTGGCAGGAAAACTGAAAATTATGGACTGCTTCATTTTACTAGGAGTATCTAGTTACCATAATTTAGTGAACACACTCACCAGATTCACTGTGACTACGTATAGCATCCTGAAACAAAGGGGAAAAAATACTATCATTATTTCAATATAACTTCTGTGAGAAACAGAACAGAGTAGTAAATGTCTCTGTGTAAAGAGAACCTGACTCAGCAGCTTTGATTTTAGACTTCAAAACATCAGCCAAGACATATGGGTGAGAAGGGATATTGGCAATTCAAAGCACAAGGAACCCTAACTGCACTTTCAGCAATTATAACATGCTTAGCATTCAAAACTTTCAACATGAGGCCCAAGTGATTTATTTACAGTTTGTACAGGAATATCAAAATTGTTATCCATATTTTTGTGCACTGCTTAAGAGATTATTTTAATGTCATTTACAAGCAATCCAAAACAAATAAACTGAGAAAAGAAGAACAAATGCATAGGATGTTTTTAATATTTCAAATTCATTTTGGCATACAATGATTTTCATCCTAGAGTCTAAAGCAGATACTTTGCTGAAAACATAGCAACAAACTGGATCTGTAAAAAATTCAGATGCCCTCCAGCATAGCAATGCTGTAGCTGAGCTGGTTTCTCTTTCTCTTCCTTAATGTTACACATGCTAGTCTAAGTAAACATGCACAGCTGTGATCAAACACAAATTTGTACAGTTCCTCATCTGTCCAATACCATCCAAATCGATACTTGGATAATTGACAGTAAGACACACATGCCCAAATATTCCCGAAAACAAAATCCAAGGTCAAAATGTGAGCCAAAAAATGTCCTGAAGGCATACTGACGCACTTCTGATGATGATAAACTTATCTGTCCCTTTAAATTAGTTACAAACCACTCAGAACCTTTTGAAAGATAAAGAGGTTTTGAGAATGTAATCTATAAAACCGAAGTAATGAATGTTCACATAATTTTCTAATAAAGCTATGAAAAAGTTGAATGGAATCCTGTGTGAGAATTACATAATCTATGAAAAAATTCAGTTATTCAAAAAAAAGACAATTGGCAATAACTTTAGGTTCTAAGAATTATGGGTAAAAGCGGCTTATTTATTGTTTTCATTCTACTTCTGCAAGGCACAAAAATTGTGTTCCAGATAATCAGCAGAGCTTCTGAAACAGTTTTTCGAAACACATGTGCAAAAGGAAAAGAGCACATGTGCACAAGTTCACTAAATATGCCTTAGATCCCTGTTAGACTGAAAGGAACTGTTGTACATTCTTGTAGATTTATGTAGAACACAGAACGCTTTCTGATGTTTTAAAAAAAAACAATTCTATTATCAGTAAGATATATAACCAAGGTCCCAAATTGATAATTCTAAAAATAAATGGCTGTATTTCATGTACCAATTTGAGAATCACTTACTTTCACTTCAATGGTTTATTGTGTGTTCTCTTTTAAAAGAAAAAAAAATTAAGCTGAAATTTTATTTTATATAAACTGTGGATGTAGATTCCCATTCAACTGCTTAGTGAGAATCTATACTGATTCTTCAATAAACTGATGACTATTTCTGGCTCTGTTTTTGTATATGTATTTAACCACCAATTGAAAGATATAAGATGATGACACTGAAATGAAAAAAGGTCAGGCTAAGTGACTGGGATCTTATTCTGTAGTGCTATACTGCAACTGAAATTCTACTAAATATAAACTGATTTTTGTATTAGGTCAAGCAAACATGCCACACCAGTACTTCAATATGAAGTTTTCATTAATTCATTCTAATCTGGTCATCTGATTTAGCAATTTTGTTAAATTACCAAGCAAAAGCATCCAGATAATACCTACTCTTCCCCTTAAACAGAATCGTCTGCACCAGGACCTGGGAGAAGCATTCAGGCTGTTATTCTAGTTCAAAGCAATGAGAAATAAGAAAAGAACAGAAGGAGTAGTAAAAAAACAGTTTCCAGCTGCTAAAGATGAAAGAAGTATAGAACAGACTTTGGAGAGGAAAATAGTTAATATAGTAGCTAAGAGTAGGTTATACTATCCAAGAATTGCAAGAATGGTAAAACTGATGCAATAGCCTCACAAAGTCAGCTAAGCAGACCTTCCATAGAACATGAAAGTTCCTGAAAGGGAAGTTCTCAAAATTATCTTCTTCCCCCCTCCTCAAAATTGGAGAGTGGTAAAATTCAGCTGTAAGCCAGACTTGCATGCAAAACAGATCAATGAAAAAGAATTCAAGTATGCTGTGAGTAAACAAAACACTTCATCTTATGAGAAAAAAACACATGAATAGAACTAAATAGTGCAAAATCAAGTAGAATTAAATTAAACAATTACATTTCATTTCTCAAAAAAGCCCCCCTAGCTTCATTCAATGAAAAAAACTAAGGAAAAAAACCCCTGAAAGTATCATGGACTCCAAGGAAAAAATCATCTTTCCCCCTTTGTTCATCTCGATACTTTAGGAAACACTTCAGTGCTGGTTTAAGCATTTCGAGGTATGAAAACATAACCTGTTTATCTGTTCCAGAAAAGGAAGATCAATGCAAAGTACAGGAATACAAAGTAAAACCTACCACATTCATGCAATCAAAACAAGGAACTCAAAATCCTAACATTGCCATGTCTCTAAAAACTGTAAATTCTGTAAAGGCAGTGTTCCTCCCATAATGAAAATTTGAATATCAGTATTATGCAAAAATATTTTACCATAATGAATCTCTGGGTATCCTTTCTTTTATATTCTCCTCTTATGTGTTTTAACAGTCAGATACTTGAAACATCACTAATATTAGGTCCCAAAATCTACACTACAAATTGCAATATATAAGAGGATGACACTGAAATGAGAAAGTTCAGGCTAAGTGGCTATGGAATCTTACTTTGTGGTGCTATATTGCAACTGAAATTCTACTAAATATAAACAGCCCTGTCATTTGGTATCTGCAGTGGGAAAAGAAAAGCAGTATTTAAAAAAAATCTAAGGTCTTTTTTACTTTTTTAGTAAGGTAAGTAAAAATTAAATCTAAAATCTTTTGGATCTCACGCAAACATTTAACAACCTGTGCTTAATTTTATTCGTGGCAGGACCTATAATAAGGTAGACCGAAGAAGCTGCTTTAGACAAAATAAACTGATTCCAATATTGAAATACAACAAGATATTATCTATTTATTATCATATTTTTATTTTCAGAAGATATATTTCTGGATTATTTGTTCCAATGCTAACCTTGGCAGGGATAATGTAGCACTACATTTGTCTTTTTACTCTAGAAAGCATAAATAGCATACTATTGTGTGTTCCGTGATACAAAGATTGTTCTTAATTCTACTCAATCAACTACTCTAAGTACAGTTGTAGCACAGTCAGAGTTATAAAGATCAAAATTGGCTCCACTGTTCATTGGTTAGCAGAGATAATAGCACTGAAAGCATGAGATGTTACTAAGTTTAACATACATGGCAGCAAATAACTAGTTCTTTGATCCTCCAAATCATAGCATAGAAAATTGATAACTTATGTGAGCATGTTGCCTGAGAAATAATAAAGTATTTTTCTTAGGCTCGGCACACAGTGAATAAGCTGTATACAATGTAGCTTAATGGTTTAAAAAATCAGAGAAGAATACAACTGAATTAAACCACTTTAAGAGTTAGTTATTAAATAGACATACAGCTAGATATTGTAAAATACCAACTAAATAACAGAAAGTAAGAATACCTCAATTATCCGGTTATCCACAGGCATAGTAGTACTGACCATGTGGACATTTGGGGTAGAAGTGGATCTCTGCCTTTGAGAAAGGGAACATTCAGGAGAAGGATTTGTTCCACTGAATGTGAAGACATGAGGTGTGGAATATCTGTGCTGAGAACTAAGGAGAAAAAACAAAATTATAGATGTATGATTTATATGAAGAAATTAGCATTAACTTGTGAGAATCTATAGAACCTACTTAAGAATAATGAGTTTTACAGTATATTTCTTTTTTATGAGGCACCTGACTTTTTTTCTGATTATAGAAGGGAGCGGCTACTGATGCAAGCAGACAGAGAGGAAGAACCTATGGCTCAATGTCTAAGACATTAGCCTAGCACATAATCCAGCCCAGGTTACAATCCCACCAGACAGTATGTCTCACTGATGAAAGCAAAATAAGCTAGAAATGGCCACTGAGACTCCCTTTCTTTCTTTGATTGCTTATAAAAATTTCTTACTGTAATAAAATGTTATCTTGGAAATGATGATAGCTTCACAACTATGTCCTTCCCCCTAATCTACCTTGGTTTTTTTACACCAGATTCCCAAAACATTTAGATTAGAGCAACCAATTTTAAAGGATGACTTTGAATTAGGACCATGTCTCTAAATTGTAGGTTTATTCCCAACTATGGAGCACTTTACAAAGTAATTCACCTAGTCACTCATGACTGCCTTCTCAGTTGCTTCGCCCATCTCCAGCTGACTTTCAACATCTTTCCCTGCCTCCTGTGAGAATAAGGAATTTGACACCTCCCCTATGCCACTTCCTGGCCACATGTGTTGGAGCACTGTAGGAATGTCCCGCATGTCAGGGGTGAGAACCATGAGTGGCGGACATGGTGCTGGTGCAGTGGTTTGTACTAGGCAGCTTGGGCAGGTATGCACCATGCAGCATTACTAACTGGGTCTTCTTTCATAGAAAAAGGCCCTGGTCAGGATACAAAAGAGGCCCTGGCTATGCTGGTATGAAAAAAGGACCCAGGTGGTAGCGATACGCAGTGGGTAGGTGAGGCAGTGGGTGGGGCCAGCAGAGAGCCTGAGGTGGTAACGAAGAAGTGAATCGATTTGAGATGAAGTGTTCTTTTAAAAAAAACTTTTTATATACATGAATTTTGCCCAGAAATTCATAATGCTTTTTTCATGCATCAGCTTATGTAATTGCTGTTATGAATGCTGTCAAAACTAGTAACAACTTAATACACTACAACTTAAAGGGTCGCTTACTTAACAGGCATCCGAGACACAGATTCACGTATTCGACGAGTCATCAAAGGAGGTGCTGAGATACCACTATCCCCAACATTTGAATGTGGAAATAATCTAAAATCAAAGCATCCAGAGAAAAAATTACTGAATTCAAGAGATCTTATCATTTCAGCCAGGGTAATTATTCTTTTTTTCAAAAAGAAAAATCATCTTAGAAAAATCAGTCAATTGACACACTTTTTAATGGTAAAAATGCATGCCCACAGTATGCTATATCATAACTAGAATGTATTCTGTAAACCATGGTTAAGAAAAGTATGGTTTAAATAGTAAACTTAGAATTCTTTTACTGATATAATCTTTTCTAAAAAAAAAATTCTTGATAGCATAGTATCTTGGGTAAGGGAATACATTTTGTTATATTCTGCTTCTCATTTATCTTATTACAATGTTTCCCCGAAAATAAGACACTGTCTTATATTAATTTTTGCACCCAAAGATGCGCTAGGTCTTATTTTCAGGGGATGTCTTATTTTTCCACCGAAGAAATCCAGAACTGGAAGTCCGAGGCCTTATTATCGGAGAGGTCTTATTTTCAGGGGATTCCTTTTATTTCAGTGAGACGCAAAACTGTAAGTAGGTCTTATTTTTGGAGGATGTCTTACTTTCGGGGAAACAGGATATTATTATTTATTAAATTTATACCGCCCTGCTCCTGAAGGACTCAGGGTGGTCTACAGCCACTAAAAGCATACATAGATATATAAACAGATTTTAAAATTAAGTAAAACAAATTAAATTAGAGGCTGAGATTAAAATACCTAACTCCAATAAAACCCCTATTACAATTAAAACACCCACCCTGAGGGGACACATAGGAAATCAGGATAGCTCGGCCTGGATAAAGAGATGAGTCTTAAGGGCACGCCGAAAGTCCCGGAGTTTGTTCCACAAAGTCGGAGCTGCCACAGAGAAGGCTCTGACCCTGGGGGTTGCCAGCCAACATTGTCTGGCTGACGGCACCCTGATAAGGCCCTCTTTGTGGGAGCATACTGGTCGGTGGGAGATATTATTTGGTAACAGGCACTCCTGCAGATATCCTGGCTCTAAGCCCTAATCTTAAATTAAAATGATAAGCTTGAACAGATGATATAGTCAAAATGCTATGAAGTACAGAAGGGCGTACATTTTATTGCAGAATGCTGCTAAGTTTTCTCACACACAGTCTTCTTTTATTTATATATTAATCTTGACTGCCCTAATCTTCAACAGCTTCACTCTTCACATTTCTTTCTCTCCCTTTTTTCCTTTAACTTTCTGTTCAGCCTTATTTATCAGGAAATACTAAGTTAATTCTTTACTTACTTTAATAGAAAGTAACAGCACATGTATTTAAGTTGTAGAATGTAGATGTTCATCTTTCATAGATTATTACTATATAATAGTGAAGGGGCTTGCATACCTAGGTAATGCAATGAGCTTTGCTATTAGAATATTCACTCCTAGAAGGGTCTCAAGAGAGGCAAGTCATAAAAAAGGGAATTAGATTAAACGCAATCCACTGGAGGAAACCTATTCTAGTGTTCCAACAAACAAATCGCATGGGTATTCACAACCAGAAAATATCAGTATGATACTGAAAAGACAAGACACCCCGATTAGACGATCACCAATAAATTCCCGGAGAAGAGCATATTGCAAGTACAAGTAGCAGCAGTATTTATTGTGTGGCTAAATCAAAGCCAAAATGATGTGGCCAGAGGCAAAACAAAAAGTTCAGTGCTGCAAAATACATATGTCGTTGGTATGTGGAAGGTCACAACCATGAACCAAGGCAAATTTGATGTTATCAGAGCAACAGCAACAAGACTGAACACTGAATTCTGAGAATCAGCACATTGAAACTCACTGGAATGGTACTCCGTAGAATCACATCTTCTACTGCATAGTTCAAATCTATGCTCCATTCACAGATTCAGAGGAAACAAACGTTTTATGACAACTTGCTGCACTTTGTCAACACAAAGCCAAAAAGAGATATCACACTAATTATAGATTACTGAAATGCTGCAATTGGAAGTAAAACAGTATCTGGAATAATGAGAAAATGTAGCCTCAAACAAAACAGAGCAATAGGGTTATGCCCAGGAAAAATAAATGTTTATGCCAATATTTTCATTCCCACAACCTAAAATATTATCAGACCAACTATCAGAACTCAGCATCTCAGCAATATCCTATTAAGATTATGGAGTAAAAGTAAATAGGTTTAAGGGATTCACCTGAAAAAAGGAGTGCTTGAAGAATAGTGAGGCGTTATTTGTGACATGGCTACATAGAAACAAAAAAAACTACCCCAAAATGCAAAGGCAAAGGAAGATAAAATAGTTGTTTGACACATTAAAAATAGCTGAAGAAAGGCAGAAAACAAAAGGAAATTTTACCTAACTAAATACTGAGTTACAGAGAAGGGCAAAAAGAAATAAAGAGTAACATTTAAATAAATAGTGCCCCTAAAATGAACTGCCAAATGAACATGCTGAATACAGAAAAAGCATATCTGATATCTGATGGATAATGATGGATAATGAAAAAGGCAAAAGAATTCTAAAAAGATGCTTATATTTGCTCTATTGAGCATACAAAAGTTTTTACTATGAAGATCACAGCTAACCATAAACATACCTTAAAACATGGATGTACGTCTGTCCAACTCATTTAATTTTTGAAGTATTTTTATGATGACCAAGAAACTACGGTTCAAGCAAAATATGGAGTAAAATAGACTTGTTTGCTACTTGAAAGAATGATAATGGTAGACCTAAATCAAATGTTAAAAGTGCAGAGATCTCAAATTGGTCACAAAGATACATATCTTAAAGCTACAAATTGAGGGCATGATTTTTCCAGTGGCAAAATACTGCTCTGAAAGCTGGACCACCAGAAAGATTGAATAAAGAAATGCTTCTGAACTGTAGTTGCTCGAGAAAACTGTTTAGATTACTCTGGATTACAAGATGAACAAATCATTAAGTGCTAGATGAATTAAAACCATATTGTTCGCTGAGAGCACTAATAATGAAGTTAAAGCTTAAATACTTTGGACACAAATGAGAAAAAGTTGCTGGGGAAGTCTCTGAGTTCTGGAACAAATTGGGTGAAAGGTGTCAGGTGAATAGATACGATTGAAACAACACATGACAAATGCAGAATAGACATTCTGAACTCAAACCAAGTCATTTTGACTTTTAATTTTGCAGATTCCTTGCAGAATATGTACGTTGTCCTTCTATCACTAGAATCATATTAGCTTTAGCAGAGATCTTTAGTACAACTAGGACAAAAATAAATAAAATTGGCAAAGAAAACAGTAAAAAATTACTAAAGACAAAGGAATAGCAGACATGCTGGTACACTGCTTCTTGAATTACAGTTTATTGAACAAATTACATATGGCCTAGCTAAAACACAAAAAGCCACATATCATAAAAACCACCATGGTTGCCTTCACCACACCAAAATCAAATAAAACACGTTTTGATTTTCCATGATGGCTGAATCAGGCAATAAAATAAAAACAGTTATAATTAAAGCATGTTTTAGATTCTATATAAACACTTTGTTTTGTATCTTTGAGCAACACAATCCACTATAACTTTAGCTATAAAGCTGGAGAAGTGAGTGAAATGACGTAGATTCTAAACCAACAGGAGGGGTAGCTAATTTTACAAATACTTTTCCCCATTCCTGATATTACCTGTTGAAACAAGCACCAGAATTAAGAACAAAAGAAAAACAAACAACTGAGTACATTAGGGAAACTGCACTGGCAACAAACACAGACCAAAGCCTAACTCCTGCCAGGTGTACAAAGGACAAATAAAAAGTACAAAAGAAGTAGTTAGAGTGCATGGTTAAAATAACACACACAGTTACTGCATACCAAAGTCACGGATGGAGGCATTAGATAGAAACCAGGCAAATGAAATGCCAATAGAAAATAAGGGAGTTCAAACTTTTGGAGAAATTCCCTGCAACATTTACACAGAAGTTTGGGAAAGAATCATCAACCAGCCAATTTATCAACAATATGGTGATCGGCTGTATTTATTTATTTTAAGCAATCAGGGTTTCCGCATGATTTCAACAAGTAGAATTACTTCTATAATGAATCCTCAAAAGTCCTTACAAGAGTTGTCGGATATTGCTCCAGTCCACACACATCGTTGGAACTTTTGTGCTGCAGTGCTCATGGAATTTGTAACCACATGTTTGACATCGGAATCCATTTAGCAAAAACTTCTGACAGATGTCGCAGTACGCAAGCTTCAGAAATGTTTTCCGTGCCTAGAAAACAATCAGAATTGTTTGTCACTTATGTTTTTAATTATGAAAAGCAAACAACTTTCAATACATTTCTTTCCAAAAACTAATTTTAGTTTATATTTTCAAATGTTTCAGTATGTTTTCATGGGCACTAATATTTCATTACAATCAGCAAATTTTAGTATCATGATCAAATTTTAATCAGCACACGGAAACAGATGCATTTGGGGGTCCTGGGTGCTCTCTGAGCTTGCTTGTTTTCTTACAGACATTTCATCACCCAAACTAGGTAACATCATCAATGCTAGTAAGGAGTGCCTTTTGCGGTCAGCTTATATTCTGGCAGCTTGCCCTGTCAGTGTTGGTGGGGGTGGTCTTAGAGGTTCTTTGGTGGGCCTGTTTGACAGTTTCTTTATTGGGATTTTGTTTACTTGATTATTGGTCTGACGTTAACCGTGGTCTGATGTAAACCCATATAAACAGATTTCTATCTGTTCACAGGTATGATAACATACAGAGAAGAAATTTTTAATTTTTTCTTTAATTTCTCCCCCATCCCCCCAAAACAAGTACATACTGAATTTGCTGACAGGTATCTTTTCTTTTCACTATTTACCATAGTGAAAAGAAATTGGGGACAGAAATTGCAGGAAGGCTAACCCATGCTAAATTTACAGGTGGGTTTTTAAAAAATTGCTTTGAGTATCTTTATATATCTTAGCCCAATGCATCCATTACTAAATGGAAAGACAAACGGATCATGAAATTGTGCGTTCCAATCTTTGTAAACTGATAAGGGCTTTTACATCATACAGAGGACCGCACATTCAGCAATGCTTAGAGTCTTTCTTTACAGCTTTCTCACCAATTTCCAGAAGTTTCAGAAAAAAGAGCTGAAGTTGGCATGTCCCATGCTCCCTTCATACTTTCATTTTGCAATACCTGCACTTTATTAGTGAGTGTTCTATTACAATCATTAGGCCAAGATTGGGAGAAGCATTAAGCATAGCAACTACAACGATCCAGGGGCCTAGAGGATCATAACATAAATTAGTGTGTTTTCTACCTCTTTCTTCATGCAAGAAGAGGAAGGTCAGAATATCTTTGATTACACTGTCCATGTTTTCCCACACACAAGACCAAATTAGCAGGCAATAAGTTTCCATATGGATATCACTTCCACTCCAGCATAAACCATCACTGATCTCCAAAGTAATTTCTTTCTTATCATCCTATGTATATGTACCAGGAAAACCCATTCACAAATTTGCTGCTAAGAACTATGGAGGAACATGAAGAATGGAAAAATCATTAAATAGTTTAAGAAAATTAATTTGTGCTATTTACATTAGTTAAAAAATAACTTTTGAACAAGTGTAGGCACTGATGCACGGATCAAAGGAGGAACTCTGTAGCTCACCCCTGATTATTTAGGTATAAAATCCAACTACAGCTACACTAATGACTTTCTTAATGGGCATTTTAAAAAAAGGTTTTAAACTGCACATGACAATACATAATCTTGCAAGGAAAAATGTCCAATAGAAGCAAAAAAAAACCTGTAGAAAAGAAAAAGACAAAAT
Organism: Pareas carinatus; assembly: GCA_032468095.1. NCBI lineage: Eukaryota > Metazoa > Chordata > Lepidosauria > Squamata > Pareidae > Pareas > Pareas carinatus. The sequence goes on along the minus strand of JANHFO010006632.1, from coordinate 30,345 downwards.
TCTATAGTGAACAAAAGTGTTTGTTTCATACCAATATTGGAAAAACTCAGGAAACTCAACTATATCATAGCTTTCTGATTTACATATTTATTTTGTGAGAAGACAATAGGATAAAGTCAACCTAGCATTGCTTTCCATAAAGCATTTCCAATTCTTCTATACATACAAAAGATCAACATACGAAGTTATGTGTTGTGAGTGGAACATGATCAAGGAAGTCAACTTGCAATTCTTCTCCAATCAAGGATGCAGCATCTGTACCCCAATCCAACCGTGCTTTTTTACTATAAAAACAAATAAAACCTCTTTAATATCTGCAAGTATTCATTTTCCATAGATGTTAGAATTATGAAAAACAATAATCATTTGGAAACTTTATTTATGTCAGACAACTGTTAGTTAGAAACAGAACTAATTAAGATAGACATATTTTACTTTCTAGGCTGAAGTATTCAAAAACTGCAAGCAATAAGACTTAATATTATACTTGTTCATGGATATCTCCAGGGAGTCCAAGGATGACACATGATAAAATATATGAAACATTTTACAAATACCATCATTTTGTAATTAGGTCAGCCATCAGTACAGAACAGAAGCACATAATTTTTGCACTTCCGTGATGATGTCATTGTATAAGCTATTTCTGCCTGATCACTAACTTTGTTAAAGATAGTGCTTCAGCAGCTGTATAACCATTTGAACCCTTACGCTATCTGGAATTAACACACATTCAAGAGAAGAAAGGAAATTGACATAATTCATGATTAGGCCTTAATGTGGCCTTCAGTATAAGCCTTAGAAGGACTGAAGTTATTTTCTTCATCATCTTGATAAATAATTATTTGATCTGGTTCGACAAAAAGCAGAGGAATATCTGAAGTGAGAATCACTATTTGTAAAAAGAAATTAGTCCTGCTAAGAGAAGAATCTGCAGCTGCTACATGAAATAAAATATACTAAATATTATCTTAAATAAACTCATTATTTATATTAAACTTAATTCTGATTCTTACCCTTTGTGTTCATTAAGTAATCGAAAAACAGCACAACATTCTGGCTGCAGACCTCTAACTTTGAGTGCTTTCATAAGGCAGTCGTGAAGAGTCATTCCATTACGTACATTTACCTGAGAAGCACAAAAATAAATATTTTCTGATTCCAAAAGTATCGATTATTATTTAGCTTCTTAATCTTCACATCTCAATTCTAGAGCAATTGTTTTTAAACACTGGAAGACTCAAATAATTAGATAATAGCCAGATGCCTTAAATGCTGGTAAGCTTTTTAAGTTCAATGCAGCGAATAGAACTGAAAATTGTCAGTACTCTTCTTTTTTTGCATCTATCCCTGGAGCTCTGTACACACACATTTGTCTTGGAAAAGCTAAATTCAAGCAAAATACATTGAAGGTATTGACTTCTGACCACAATCAGGATCAGGATTCCTGCTGCTAAGCAAGGTAGTTTTTAAGTGAGTTACACCTGATTGTACAACCTTTTACGTCATGGTTAAATTAATCACTGCTGTCATTACGTGAATCCAATTTCCCCCAATGACTTTGCTTATACATGTCCATGAAGTTGCTGTGATGGTTCCAAGTGTGAACACCAGTCAAAGGTCACTTTTTTTCCGGTGCCATTATAACTTTGAATGATCTCTAAAGCAATGCCTGCAAGTTGAGGACTACCTGTAATTACACTACAGCAGCAACTCTGGGAGAGATTAACTTCCCAAGAGAGAGACACACACATACTGTCCATTATATTTGTTAGGGGGTTAGTTGCATTGGTACTATAGCTGCATTCATTGATTATTCCTGGATCTAATTATTTCTGCAGGATGGAACCAGGAGAAACTGGAGGAAGAAAATGAACAGACACAACATCAGCGATAAAATATTATTTGATCACAGGACATAGGGTGAGTGCAGCCAGACTTTTGCAGAGCTGTAGTAACTATTGAGATTACTTGCACCTGGATATTTATGAGTTCAACTTTTTTTTCAATCTCTTGAGGAATTCCTATCACACAACGTGACATCTCATTTGAAGACTGATTTATCAACCTCACCTAGTCCCAGAGATACAGATCTGGGTGACATCTGCCGCAGTTCCATCATATCTGGATTACTGCAGTATACTCTACCAACACTATCTTCAAAGAATACTTCAAAACTAAAACTGGCCCCAAATGTAGCAGCCCATTCGTTAGCAGACACTGCACTGAGAACATAGGACTGATCTTCTGAAATAGTTACTGGGCGTTTTAATTTATTTCCAGGCTACAATTCACACTGTTACAGATGATCTCCAAAATGCTAAATGGTTTAGCATCAGTACATTTAAAGAAACATCTGTTTCCATCTGGATTTAATGCCTATTGAAACTGTATTTGAAGGCCTTTAGTTTATTTTGATGAATTGTTTGATGGCCTTTCTAGGAGAATGCACCCGAAGTCTGGAATTACATTCACTTGGAAATGATCTCATTTCTTCATTAAAATCCTTCTAAAAGCTAAGAAAATCTTCAGTTCTAGAAAGCTGAACTTTCTGATATATTGATATATACGGATATACTGATTTAATCCCTTGCTTTCTTATTGCTTATTACAGCTGTTGGTGCATTAAAATTTATTATGCTCTTTTGGGGACTCCAGCACCCATTTAGACAGCTTAAACCACTAAGAGCTTGTATTATGGATATTTAGTGGCAAAAAAATAAAATTTCAATGGTGTGAGTTTTGTGTTAAGAACTAGGAAAGTAATGGTGGAGGAACATGAACACAAGCCCTCTATAAAACACTCACATTCCCACATAAAAAGTTCCCAAACTAGAGAAAATGGATCAAAATCACACTACCATAATGTGACAACAAATTGTCTAAATTCTGGAAGTTTAATTTTAGGTAAAAATAATAAAACACAGGTGAGAATACAAGCAAAGGGCCTGTGTTCACAAAACATTCTTATCCACACATTAAAATACCGTATTTTTCGCACCATAGGACGCACCGGACCATAAGACGCATGGCGCTCAGGCCTCTCATTTGGAATGCGGGTGTGCAGAGATCGCTCTGCGGGGTGCTCCAAAGTCCGGAGATCAGCCTGCAAGC
>JANHFO010006632.1:0-13465 GCA_032468095.1 Pareas carinatus | reverse complement strand
TTGTAAATATTTTTAAAGTTCAATGCTAGTTATTCAAGTTATCCGTACACCATCAATTCCCTCCTTTCCCCTCCCGACTCCCTCCCCCTCGTCCTATTCCCTTCCCCCCATATCCCATATTTTGTAAATATTGTTAAAGTTTAATGTTAAATTTTATTGTTGAAGTTCAATGTTAAACATCTACTAGGTAAAATTGCCTGGATTCTAGACAGACACTTTCCTAGTCTGATGCCAGAGGGCATGTTCTGCAAAATTATCTGGGCTGCAACATCAGTTCTGCTATCAGCTTGAATCCCTATCTATTTTTCATGAAAGCCTCTAAGGAGATAAAAAGTAACCTGAACAAACTTCTCTTTTGAAAAAAGTTGCTGAAAAGCTTGGCTGGCCAGTAACTGCAGAAGCCTCTGAAGCTCATCTGGAACCATTTTCAGTAAGGGTTTCAATGTCATATGGAACAAACACCATAATAATCACTCTTCTGGATAAGCTGTGGTGGACAAAGATAGGTGAAGTGTATGACATTGACAGATATCTTGGCAGATTTTAGTGTTGTTCTCAGTATCTTGTTAGATCATATATGAGTTTTAGCAGCCATGGCACAGCGGTAGTTTCTTTCTTCCTAAATATCTTCTTCCAGAGATATTCTATCTTTGTTTCTTGATGAGGTTACATTTATAATTTGGAGTTCTTCCTGGACTTGCAGTTCCAACTTAAAGAGCAGATTTGGCTTAGCTTTGGGCTAAGACAACCTTTGCAAATTTCCCTCTGTGCTCCAACTAAAACCTTCCTCAAACCAGGAGGCTTTGCTCACTGCCCCTTCATGCTTTAGTTACTTTACATTTGGGTAACAGCAATATGTTCTATACGTGCCTCATAAACTAACTGCTTCAGTGGCTTGAGCAGTTATGGGCATTATAGGTAGTCCTTTTGTTACAACCATTTGTTTAGTGACCATTCAAAATTACAATGGCACCTAAAAAAGTGACTTATGACCTTTTTCACACTTATAACCGCTGCGGCATCCCCATGGTCACATGATAAAAATTTGACCGCCTGGCAACTGGTTCGTATTTATGATAGCTCCAGGGTAATGTGATCACCTTTTGTGACCTTCTGACAAGCAACATCAATGAGGAAGCCAGATTCAATTAACAGCTGTGTTACTAACTTAACAACTGTAGTGATTCACTTAACAACCGTGGCACAAAAGGTAGCAAAATGAGGCAAAACCTCTAAATAACTGTCTCTCTTAGCAATGGAAATTTGAGGCTCAATTGTGGTCGTAAGTCAAGGATTATCTGTAGCTGATATGGCTTTTTAGTAACTCTGCTCCAAGTTCTGCACTGGTTGCCAGTTTGTTCTGGTGCAATTCAAGCTGCTGGCTGTTCTCTTGAAAGCCCTTCATGGTCCAAGTCTACAGGATTTGCCTCTTCCCAGTGGTTCCTCTAGATTCTTTCAGATCCAGAACAGAGTGCTCCATCTTGGTTCCTTAGGGAACAGCATCTGCAATTTCCTTCTTCAGACAACCCCTAAGCCCTTTACCCTGTCATTAAGACCTAACCCTTTCAATGGTGTCCATGAGGCTGAGATCCTATTAGTCTCTTCTATATGACATATGTTTTATTTCTGATCTTAGAACTGTTCTGCAGATTTGTAAACTGAAGTTGTCTATAAGCCTAGTAAGAGAAAATAACATTAGCCTTGAAATATAAGAATTAGTGCTTCTATTTCAACTTCTAAAGTTGACAACTTTAGATCAGCATGCGAATAAAGAAGTTACCATGAAAGAATTACAAAACTATTTTAAAAATTCTGTAAGATTAAAGGTTGTTTGCAGGCAAAACATTTTAAAATATAAGGCTTATTATTAAAAACTACTACTAGTAACATTCTTTAAAAAACATTCTTGATTATAAGCCAATATAGCTTTAGTCCCTAAAAATAAGTATGTTGTTTCTTATAAATGAGACTATTAAAAACTATTATAGAAGAGTCACATTAATTTTTATTACTCAATGTAATTATTTATCAAGCCTGACTGTTAAAATTTCCTATGAAACTGGTTAATGCAAGATACTATAATGTAACTGTTATGAAATAAATCAAGCTTTTTTAAAACATAGAAAATTTTCACCAAAGTTGAACAGATTTTTTTTTCATATCAGGTTTTCGAATGCTTTAATCCAATGATTGTTTACTTACATAGATATTCTAAAACCAGAAAAATGAGCATGTAACATATTTTTCCCTCTATATTCACATATACTTTATCCAAGATGTTTTCACCTGCTTATCTTCTTATAATAGTTTCAATTACTTATTTATTTAACCTTCAAGTCAGTCTCAACTCCTGGTGACTGCCTGGACAAGTTCCTGACGTTTTCTCTGCAAGATTTCAGAAGTGGTTTGCCCTTGCTTTCTTCCTAGGGCTAAAAGGGTGACTGGCCCAAGGACACTCAGCTGGGTTCATGCCTAAGGCAGGATTAGAACTCATGGTCTCCCAAAATGACTCTCTTCAAAACTATTGGCAACATTTTATTATAAAGTATATTGATATAATTGGCATTTTAGCACAAATAATATATATAACATTCATGTTTAATGCTTAATTTTCAGTATTTCAGAACTCCAATAAAGGAACAATACAATTGGAAATCAAATGGTCTATAGATTTAATAAAGACCAAACTTATATTTTACTCCACTGTCTCTGCCTATCCTGCCGCCCTGCCAGCCTGTCAACCTGAGGTTGCTGATCTTGCTATCCAGCCAGCAGTTACATAGAGCCCAGCGAAATGCACCTCATCAGCAGTGGAGATAGCAAAGATCAGCTGGGTGCAGCAGGATAGTAGAAGGCAGGGCAATGGGGCAGTTGGGACTTTGCGCTATAGCGCTGGAGTGACAAGTCCCAGCATGAGGCTTGAGGTGGCACTCCTAAGGGTTGGTGGCAAGGCTATGGTTAAAGTAGAGGCCCAGGGGCATCCAGCTGAGACTCAGTTTGTACTAATCCCAGCACCACCACTGAGGAATGCCACTATGCAGGGCAGTCAGAAAGGGAGGAGGCCCAGAAGTGGGGAAAAGGGGGAAACTAAAGAACCTCTGCAGTCGTAAGTGCAGGCAGGATGCCAAGACCCAAATTTTGATCATGTGGTTGCAGGGGCACTCCAATGGCCCTGAGCAGCTGAGCATAAGTATCATTTGTTCAATGTCACCATAATTTTGAACAGTTGCTGAACAAATGGTTGTAACTTGAGAACTACCTGTACAGAAAATGTCCATCATCTAATCTATGTCATACATACTTCTTCTGGAAGGAAGAAACCAGCAGGCCCTCTCAAGATGTTTAGACAGACATCACAATTTGAATAAGCAAAATTAGGTAGACATGAAAAACATATCCTGGAGAAATTCCCTGAATATGGGCTCCAGCATGAGTCTGAAAGCTTGGAACAACAAACCGCTGGGTCCCCGTAGCTGACTCAGATTGGATTTCCAAGAACATTCAAACTGTGTTTATAGCTAATACATCTCTGGTTGCTTTTCTCATATGGCAATCTCCTGAGGAGGATGCACAAACTGTTTAATTGTCTTTGAAGTAAAAAAAATAAGGATTTCATTAGGAGTAGCTCTTCAATAAGAGGATGGAGAACAGGTATTGATGATTCAATAAAGGCTTAATACCTGTATCTGATCTTTTTAAGGAAAGAAAATAATTGAAGATCATGTGCAAACCAAGTAGATTTTCTTCTGTGCTTAGTATCAAAACAATTTACTGAATCCTTTGTAGAGAACACCAAAGCACTTGAACTATACTTGGTTTGAAAACTGAATAATTCTAAATATATTCTGCAGCAATTAGTCAATTTAAACGTCTCATTCCTAGAAGCAGTATTATAAAGAGTGAAAACTGTATTTAGTCTATATTCTCTATTAACATGTCACCATACTGCAAATTCTGACTAAAATTGTATTGTTTAAATACTTCGAAAAGTGTAGAAAAAAGCAGCAAATGATAAAGGGAGCTGGAGGCTAAACCGTAAGATGAACGGTTAAAGGAACTAGGTATGTCTGGCCTAAGGAAGAAAAGAACTAGGGGGGACATTGTAACTGTCTTCCAGTTCTTGAGAGGCTGTCACAGAGAAGAGGGGATTGACCAATTCTCCAAAGCACCTGAAGTAATGGGTAGAAGCTCATTAAAGAGAAATCCAACCTTCTTCCTGACAGTAAGAACGGAATCAACGGAACAGTCCCAGAATTCTGGGTTCGTCATCATTAGAGGCTTTTAGGAACAGACTGGTTAATCATTTGACCAGAATAGTATAAGGTATAAGGTCTCCTGCCTTGACCAGGAGGTTGGCCTAGAAGACCTCCAAGGTCCCTTCCAGCCCTATGATTCTATGAATATAAAGTATATTCCAATGTTGCCAAAATAATTCCACAGTACATAGCAATCCTGCAAAACATGCTAAATAGAATTTCTACAATAAACTAATATTTTTTTCTCAGAATGGTGACAGTTTGGCACACCATCTAAGAACTTCTCAACTGCTCGTTCATTTTATGCTTGTTAGATGAAAATGGTAAGAATAAGAGATGAAATAATAATACTATCATGAACTAACAGTAGTCTGATATAATAATGCTAGCGTCTAAAGATGTTCTAGTCATTCAATATGTCATCTTATTTTACCTGACAAATTCAAACAACATATTTCTTTTCCTACAAAATTTATGCATTTTTTCTTTTTAGTGATCTTACTGTGTTGCTTTCCTGATTGCTACTGGTCATTGTTTAAGGATCTATTAAGTTTTAAACTTAATTAGGAATTGTGAGACCTGAAGTAGTACAGAACCCCAAGTAAATAAATAAATGTTCATGGATAATAATCATGGGTACAGCAAAGTCAGACTGTTGAAATTTCTCTGATCATTGTAGCACTTTTTCAAACAGCTGCAAACAGAGAAATTGCTGCCAGCCTTAAATGAAACTGTCTGAGTTTGTAAGTTTTTATCCTTATCTACAACTGGAACAATGAAGAATCTCATACACCCAGTCATAGGACTTCTAATACACAATGTAAAATTCTAAGCAAATACTAAGGCAGGCTGCTGCTGTCTGTAATCCAAGGGCTCCAAAGCAGAACTGACTTATGTTCTGTCTTTTCTGTACCAAAAATGCTCATCTTGCATCTGTAAGGAAACTCCCTGAATGAAGATTTCTTCATAAAGAACATGATTATTTTGCATGCAAAAGCTTACATGGCTGGCACAGAAAGGAAGCAGCTATGGTGTTGAAGACCTGATTTAAGACTAGTCAGTCCAGAAATAAATGCACATACAAACACATTCCCAACTAAATTTAGTCAGACTTTCAAAGTCTCTAATTAATTCTATCTTTTCATGCAACAGAATGCCAATGTAAAACTTCCCTAAAGCTTTCTCTACAGATTATTCTACAGGTAGTCCTTGACTTACAACCACAACTGAGCCCGAATTTTGTTGTTGTTAAGTGAGACAGTTAAGATAATTTTGCTCATTTTATGACCTTTTTGCTCATTTTATGACCTTTCTTGCCACAGTTGTTACATTAGTAACAGTTGTTATTGAATCTATCTAGCTTTCCCATTGACTTGGCTCATCAGGAGGTCACCAAAGGTGATCGATCACATGACCCTGGGACAACATTGCTAAGAGTTGACGTTCAACATTCAAAAAATGCATTGGTCAGAGAAAGAAATGGTATGTCTTTAACACAATTATACATTTTAATAAAATCTCACTAGAGTATTAAGGTTTCAAGAAAACTTTTCCTACAAAATAAGGGAGCTAAATGAACAAGGAAACTGAGTCTGAACCAGAAATACATGGGGAAGGGGAAATCAGTTTTCTTTGTATTATGTAAGCAAAGCATTAAGGAGGTCAATACTCACAGATTTTATACTAGTCGATTTTTTTTCCTTGCATATAAAACAAAATAAAATAAATGTCAATTACTGTTCACTGCTTTAAAATTATAAGCGCATATCCCCTGGAATAAGTAAAGATAGCACTATGAAAGTTGCCAAAGAAGAGTCTTTCAGCTACATGGCTATTGCTTAGTCTGCAACATTAACTGACTTTCTTTTTATACTTCTTTTTATATGGCTACAATATCAAACTATAGCTAACCCAGCAAAATTTTAAAAGACTGAGAAAGAAGACTCAACCGCTCTTTTGCATTCAACTGTTCCTTTAGTAATTCTTTAGATTAAAGCAGTGGTCGCCAACCTTTTGAGCCTCAGAGATCACTAAATTCATAATTTTAAATTCCGCGGACCACTAATATGAATTTTTTTTAAAGATACATATGTAAAATAATGATCAGAGAACTTCCATTTTATTAATATAAAAGTCACCTATTTACTATAACAAAATTTAGAAGGTTATTTAATTATAACAAAATCAAATGCTTATTTAATCATAACAAAATCTTTAAAGGCTGTTTAATTGTAGCAAAATTATTAAAGTTAGTTTAATTATTACAAAATAACTAAAGCTTCTTTAAGTAAGAGACAGACAGATACACAGAGAGAATGAGAAAAAGAGCATCAGAGAGACAGACAGACAGACACGCACAAATACATACATAGATGGGGGCAGACAGACAGAGAGATCGCGCTCTGGCATTCCACTTCCTCCCGCTGCCCATGCTCCTTGCAGCGGTGGGCCACAATCGTCCGCTCCCCTGCTCTGAATAACATCCAGCTACCCCCTCCCTGCTATCCATCGGCACCCCTTATCTCATGAAGAAGTCAGGGCTGGAGAGAGGTTGGCTGGGCTGCAAGCTCTGGAACTCGGAATTTGCACGCTTTCAGCCAGCTGAGAGGCGCTTTGAAAGCGCTTCCGGTACTGCCGGCACAGGCGAATTCTGAGCCCTGAAGCTAGCCCAGCCTTGTGTGCCTCGCTATCTCTGCCATCCCCAGGAGCAGGAAATAACTATACAAAAAAATTCAAATAATCTCCAGATTTTCCTGCGAATCACCAAAATTTTCTTCCAGCCCACAGGTTGGCAACCACTGGATTAAAGGAAGCATTCCTAAAGTTACTTGATTCAGTTATCTGTCGCTTGTCTGATATAAATGAAACATTACTTTCAACAAATCTTTCAAATTACATATCAGCACTTTATAAGTTTTGATCCTTAAAAGTACATTTTTAAACACATTTATATGACCATCCAACTCACACATAGTGGCTCTAACCTTGTAAGGGTGGTGATACAGGCACAACCGTAATAACCACTTGATCTACTCCATGTCAACCTGGGTTCTCTATATCTACTGACAGAATATAACTTTACTAGTTTGACTTTTGGTTTGTTTCATGTGCTATGGATGCCTGAAATAGAACCTGGTTATATGCAGTTCATTACATCTTACAATGAATCGAGATTAAAAAAAAACTAAAGTTCAATAGATTCAAATAGTCTTCCATTCATAAGTCAAATACTCTTCTTTCTTATCTGCACAACCTTCTCAGCAAAGTTTCCTATGAAACTGGCTTTGAAAGATTTTTATTCCTTCTTACGTAAATATAAGAAAGATTGTAGCAATAAAAAAAAACAGGGTATGTGGTTCTGGAAATTTTTTAATTAATGCGTATTTAGAGATGTATCATTGCTCTTTAATTCATTATATTTAAATGCTCTCCACCTCACTGTCAAGTGACTCTTTACAACGAAAAAACTAAGATGAAGTGAGATGGACTTTTTAAAATGCAATCTATATTGAACCATTTAACTCTAAGATCCCAAATTTTCTGTCCATAAATATGCCCTATTAATATTTTATTGTCAAATTCAATGGAGAGGGAGAAAATTTTCAAATAAAATAATCCATGCAAAAATGTTGCAATATATTAGAATAATTTAGGATATTTGGGATTGGTGCTAAAATGGCATAAAACAGATATACATTTTATTGCAAGCAAAAAAAGAGCCTGTGGGAAGGGCTTTGATTTATTCTGTGCAGAGGAAACCTTATGAAAAACTAACTCTACACTTTATTTAAAAACTGAGTGCAAACCTGTGTTTCATAAATACAGGATACACATATAGAGCACTATATAATTTGTTGGGTTTAGTAGTTAAGGCAGCAAGCTAGAAACCAAAAGAATGTGAATTCTACTCTCATTTTAGACAAGAGGAAGCTGGGTGACCTTGGGCCAGTCATTTTCTCTCTGACCTAGAAAAGAGGCAATGGCGAGCCACTTCTGAAAAACCTTGTCAATTGGACACAATTGAATGGAAGGAGAAAAAAACTTTCTAAGCCAATCCATATTAAACAAATATTAAACAAAATACAATCCTTCCTCTATTAAGTTACTGTGTCCTACCTTAGATTTCTACCTATTCTATGGCTAGCAAAAAAAATCCTTGATTCGTGTATTCTATATAACCGATATTAAAATTATAACTAAAATGAAACATTAAAAACCCCTTGGGTCTAAAATTCTGTAACAAATTTAATTACTGTTAACACCACACCCATCCAGCAAGTCAGCAAACCAACCTCAATCAGTTCACAATCTAAAAATACACTAGAGGTCCCAAATGTTCTTAAATGATATTATGTACAGTAAATGGAACACATTGCTAATTGATACATTTTTATGAGTATTTGCCAGTACTCAAGCAATTTTGGTTACACCACAGCTGTACTGGAACATCAGGTTGGGACATAAACAGCCACTCACATATCATAAATCACCATGCTCTCAGGTGACACTGAAAAGTCTAATACACAGATATAACAGCCATCATACACTCAAATGTGTGTACTGATGATACATCTGATTTAATCTGCAAAAAATGTTAATAGCTGACATTTCAATTAGGATGCTGTGATGGTCACAAGTCAGTGCTGCTGTAACTTTGAATAGTCACCAAATAAATGGTTGTAAGTCGAGGACTACCTGTATAAAACCATGCATGATTAAAATAAAGTTGATAAGCTTTGTTCAACATTGCTCAGAGAAAGTTAGATATGTTTCTATAGTTATTTTCTGTCAACTAATTTTTGCATTTAATAGCAACATATGTACTAGTTACCAAAACCTCCAGCTTTTCAAACTAAAACGAAAAATGTTCAACCAAACAAACCTGAAATTAGAATATTGTCTGAATGTTTTTCATTAGAATTAAATAAACTGTGACACAAGCACCCATGTTACAAGTAGCCTGAACAGAGTAAAAACAATGTGTCTATGTTCTTAAACAACAGCTGTGCATGTTAGGTTATTTCCTCAAGTTGGTTAAGTATGCCTCACTAAGTTTAAATATTTGTTCCATTTTGAGTTAACCTTGTACATGAACCCAGCCATTAAGCTACAATTAATGATCTTACTTTGCAGGTAGTTGAACAAACCAGTTAAGCAAATCATGGTTTAGAACAATGTGTCAATCCACCTAGTGAAAAACAACTTTCATGAGTTAAAACACAATTTCATCAAGTATGTTCTGCCAGACAGATGGTTCATAGAGCTTCACATAAAAAGACATCAAGCAGTTTATTCTTTTTCTCTTCAAAAAGCCTTGACTGGAAGCACTGTTATTGAAGTAATCCATTTTGTTTTTCATGTTACAATCATAAATACATTTACTTGAAAGTAAATCTCATTCAAATCAGAACTTTTAATTTAGTTGAGTTCAATCTTGATAAGTCTGAGCTATTAGTGGAAAGTAATATTCTTACTTACACAAGACTATTCAAGGCAAGCCTATTTATATTACCACCGCTGGCTTGGTTTGCATTACTTAAACTTTCTTTGATCTTTTATAAATCAGGGGCATTTAACCACCCAGAAAATCTGAATCGGCTAAACAAAGGCAAACAGACATGTCTCTCAGGATCCACAAAAAATTATATCCCGGCCATAAAATTAAGAATTACATTCTCTCCATCCAGAACGTTTCGCTTCGACCCAGCCAAAATCGTTTTCACAATTCCCCATCTGCCTTACACACCAAGAAACTGTAGAGCAGCTCCTCGCGGTTTCCTCTCTATTCGATCTCCTTGCGGCAAACCGCAGTTGCTGCCTCTTTTTGGGGGTTTTCCCAACCTAAGCAACAGCCTTTCCCGTCTTCATCTCTCCTGCGGGTTTAACTCAAAAGCAGGGGGGATTCTGCTGCGCTCGCCAGTCTCACCCTACGCCCGCCGAGCCGATTCTTCCTGATGCTCCCGTTCAACCCCGCAAAGCCAGGGAGCGCCAACCTGCCGTCCGATGACAGCTGGCTGGAGGAGGAGGAGGAGGCGGCAGCAGCAGCAGCACTAGCATCCATTCCTGTCCTTGTCAATAAACGGAGGCACCGCCGCACCGCAGGGTCGGGGCGCCCAGCAGACAAGATGCCTCCAATCCCCGCCAAGCAACACACGGGCTCAAGTTCCCCGCGGAACTCCGGGCTCTTTCTCCACCATCACCCGAAGCGAAGAAAATGGGAAAGAAGCTCGAGAGAGAGAGAGAGAGAGAGCCCAAAATGGCAAAAGCAAACGGGATGCAAACCAGACTCCTGCAGCGGGACGCCTTCCTTCGCAGAGAAGCTGCAAAGCAGGCGCCGAGAGCGGCGGACGCAGCGGCGGGGATGAAGCCCACTGCTCAGCCCGGGGCTCCCTCGATGCACCCGCCTTCTCTCTTGGGCGAGCCGCCGTCGCAAGCGCCCGAAGCAGAAACTCAGAAGCCGAGCTGCAAAGGCGGGTTTGGGAGGCGGGTTGTTTCCGCCTCCCGCTGTCTGTCCGAGCCCCGCTACAGTGCACCGTACACACGGACCCCTTTTCCTCCCGAGCCAGCAGCCAAGCGTGCCCCCCACCCACTCAAGCCGAAGCCGAACCCGCCCCGGGCTCCGACCGCGAAAGTCATTTCTCGCCCTCTCCTCGCGCGCGGAACCGGCCACCTTACCTGCCCGCCTCCCTGGTGCTGTCGCCTCCCCGCCGCGAGGGTTTTCCCCGCACTCGAAGCCGCCTGCTCCTCCTCTCCCCATCTAAAATGGCGGCCAGATTAACAGTGAGACATTTATGGCAAACCCATCGAGTCTCTCGGCGCTCGACTTCTGGAGTCTGGAGCGCCGAGACTTCGGCGTCTCGAGCGATTTTTCTGCCCCGCCCCTGGGGCTGCCCGCCTGCCTGTCTCGCCGCCATTTGCGGTTCCTGTCCGCGGGGAACCAAGAGTGGGGGGCGTAGCCAGAAATCGCGCCCCCCCCCGCGAGGTTGGACGCCCGGCGGGCGGCCTCTGTTCTTGCTGCTTAGTAGACGGATTAAGTTTCCCAAATGTGCCTCGTTTTCGTGGAGGTCTTCTTACCTAACTAAAGATTCGACATCAAGAGGGATATTTATAGCCCTCCGTTTTCCTGGCATTTCCAGCCCTATCCGCCAAGAAACGTGTATCGTTGCTCGTCCGAACGTTGCACTCCACGTTTCTGAGACCGGAGAGTTACTACGACTGGAAGCAACTGGTTTTATCTAGGGCTGCGTTAACATAAGACGCCGGCGCGTAGTGGGCTGAATTGGGGGGCGGGGGTGGGGGCTTGTCTCAAAATTCACTGAATCACAAACGCGGTGACTTGTTGCCCTATTCGCTAATCAAGCACGCTTCAGCTTAGTACTGATTTAAGGTATATAGGGGAAACTAAAAAGGACCCAGAATAAAAAAATCTTATTACATTAGACAAACCCAACCTGTCCCATAGAATGAAGTAAACAACTTTAATTAGCAAAATCAAGCCATTTTGGTCATTTTTAAGCTGTTCACATAAATTGTAGAGAACAATAAGGGCTTCGGCTTCTTACGTGATTCGATTTAGCATTGGAAGCCCAGTAAAACGTGGCTTATTCAATACATTTTAAACAAACCATAGTATGCGATGATTGAATCCTGTCATTTTGTAATAATTTCCAAAGCGACGATCATGCTACGTACTTAGTTTAAGACTAAGGCAAGATTAACAGGCAGAAAATTGAGGTTTTCACCTAAGAATGTTTCCAAATCAGCCCCACCAAGATTTTAAAAGAATGGAGCAGCATTCCTGAAAAAAATAAAAATGCAGAGTGCAATTACAACTTAGCCCGCAGCATATCCAAATGTAAAAACAACAAAAGTTGTCGGTTGCTGTTTACTGTGGTGAGGGAAAGGAGGGGGAAGTGTGAGGGGAAAGCATAGCCAAAGGGTGTGGAAAGTAGAAGAAATAAGAGGGTGGGAATTGTGATCCAATCAATGTTGACTTATCCTTAAGAGCACCATTGGGGGCATAAAGGGAAATATTTCAACACTTCAAAAATTAAGGACCCTACACTACCATCATTTTTTTCTCTCTGTTTCTTTCTATAGCAGATTTGAAACACACATGTTTTTTGTTGCTGCTGCTGCTGCTCTTCAAGCACAGAAAATATGTGGTGATCATCAGAAGTCAATAATTATATAATAAATAAATATTCCTCCACCTGGCCAAAAACTGAAAAAAAACATCAGTGTTCCACATGCCCCACATTCCTGTGGGTCTGGGAGAGGGAGGGAGATCCATACACATAATTTCTCCCTCTTCCTCTCCTCAAACCCAATGATTTTGCTGCGATGGGAAAAAATCAAGCTGCATTGCATTCACTATGCTGCATACAAAAATATGTAAAATGTAATGATTTTATACTGGCAATTTTGCAGTTGATGTTTTCTCAATACTTGGTATGCTATAGTGCTATGTTGCTATAATAGCTAGAAGGGAGAATAAATTCTAAGCAAGGCACACAGACACCAGAAGTTCTATTTTAAAATGCAGCTAAGGGTTAGCTGGACTGTTTTGGCATGTGCAATTCCGTGCACCCCTTGTGGAGTGAAATTGACACACGTTCCTCCCCCATCTCTTTGGCAGGAGACCAGTCAACATGCAAAATGCTAGACTGCTTGCATTCCCCTCCACCCCCCAATGCCTGCTTTGAAAAGAAATAGATGACTTGAGCCAAGAGGAGGCGGGTGAGAGAATGGACCTCCCGCAATCTTGTGTTCCGTAGAGTTAACTTTTTTCAGTTTAAACTGGCTCAGTGCCAGAAAAAGCTGAATCGCTGTCAAAGAACAAACCTCATTGATTGGACAGATTTAGTTTTGAACTGAGGCAAAATCCTTGTGTACAATTAAACGTTTTAGTACAAGCCTTGAAGATTACTTGTTTCCTGGTCTGTGCTCACTTCATCAGTTACACAATTTATTTTTTTACCCTCCTATAAAACCTATACTATAAATGCCATGCATATTTGTACAATAGAACAAACCACTCTGATTGTTTAATGAGCACACACAGTCTGCTCTCCTAATCCTCTCCTGTATAGCTTCGTTTTTCCTAACTATTGTCAACTGCATTCTTTGGCTAAGTATATTGTGTCAACTTGGTTCATTTTTTATTAAAAATATTCAAATATGTGGGTGCCTTTTAGTACCTTTTTCTT
>JANHFO010006628.1:43214-55127 GCA_032468095.1 Pareas carinatus | reverse complement strand
AACTCCCAAGATGCTTCAGTTTTGGCATTTTACACTCCAGAGTGGTTTCTTGTTCTACTCGTAGCACCTTTAGAATTAATTAAAAACAACATTCTCCATGTGGACTTGTTGTTTTATTCTAATAAAGGTGATTGCAGAGGGCTTGACAAAAGTCTGTCAGTTATCTTTTCTGAAATGAATTGGTTCTGAAAGCATTTTCCTAATCCAAGTATAAAAGCAATTTCTGCTCAGTGGTGCCACAAAAATTATCTCTACGATTTACAATTAGTTACAACTTTATCTACAGAATTCTGAACAGGATACTTCATATAGATCAAGTTCAGATTATTGCACACTGACTGAGCTAATTATATGAGATAAAATATTATTTATTTCAAAATTTTAGTACTGTAAGCATTTAAGCTTCATAGCACACCTACAGGCATAAGCGTTGGATGCCATGTCTGTTAAGCTATTTGTTCAACTCTCTCGCTGGAGCTGTCCTGGATACAGCATTGTTCCTTCTACTCCATTAATAGATTTTGAGGTTTACACTTCCAGAGGCCAAGTGAGACATTCAACAGTGTTGAACTTCCATCATAGCTTTATGAAATGATGAGGATTTTTAGAAAAAGTTGTGCTCTCGCAATGTTCTTTCATTTATGACATCTTATATCCTCTTTTTCCATAAACTTTTATTATTACTGCTTTCATAAAGAAACTAACTCCTAGCCAAGAAATCTGATCAGCATAAATATCTTTTATAAAGTTTTGTCTTTTAAATATAACCCTGTAATCTATGCTTTACAATATAAGGTTATGTACTTGGCATACCAAACAATAACTGATTCATTTAAAACAAAAGTGTTTACATAAAGGTTTTTTCGTAACTGCTTGCTTTTTAAAAAAATTAGGCAATGTTTGAGCATAGATCCCAGTATTTTATGTCATTTTTTTAGGCCTCTGAAGGGCAATGAGGCATGCCTGTTAATATGGGAATCTTATCTAAAAATAGTGGGTCATTTTTTTGCTGGTTCTTTCAGAACCTGGGGTAGGATAAAACAAATGGTTTAAGTTCTGCAGAGGTTATCTATTTTTGAAAGCTTGTATTATTATTACTACTACTATTATTACTGTTGTTGTTGTTGTTATTGCATGAAATTGGCAATTCTGCCACCAATTCCATCATGATGCAAGGCCTTTGGGAGTTGAATAATGATGGAGGATTTTTATCTTAATTATGCACCTTAAAGTAAAAATTAAGTTCCCCGTCATTCTCTTTACATTGTGCCTTGCTTTACTTTAAGGATCAATACCTGATTATAAGTTTAATCCAATTTTTCTATAAAGAAAAGTTAACCAAATCTGAATTTAAGGGCAAAATATATGATGTTCTAAGATGACATCATGTAACATTTTTTTCAGCAAACCCACTTTGAAACAATGCTTTGCTCAGTCGAATTGGTCTTTTCTGTTAGAGTTCAAGAATAATATGATAACTAAGAAGATACATTTACACATTAACATACATAAGTATCTACAGAACAGCACTAAGAGTCCAGCTTTTCTATAAATATAGGCGATTCCTAACTGGATGTAAACAGTAGTCTCTCTTTGATATCTCCACAATGAAATGTATATATATTCTGAATTACAAGTTTCTTCTCAACTCATTAGCAATAGAAGTTGCTAGAATGATTTATTTATTTTTAATTCTGAATGAGATTATTACCTGCTTTGTTTTGTCAATTTTCCTAGATAAACCCCTCTTTAAAACAATTCCTTATTTGACTGTATTGTTTTAGGGAATTTCTCTGAAAAATCTTTGTCACATTAAAGGCAGCTTGGTTCTATGTTTCTATGTTAGGATATTGAATTTAGTAGCTGGAACAGTAAAGTGTACAATAGGCCAGAACACACAGTTGTAGTTGATTAGTTAGAGAGCACTGACTCATCCATGATGTAATCTATGCTATGATTGTCTGTTGTAAGTATAAAGGGCAAATTTTCTCCCTCCCTCCTTTTATGTCTCTGTGTTCTATATACTATTTAGATCTACCTCATGATATTCCTGTGTCCCTGACTATCTTCTGTTATTCCTTTTCTAGATGATGACAAAGATTGCTGTAAATCTGAATGATAAATAAATTATATATATATAAAAGACTAGAGGTTTGTGTCAGTGTATCCAACTTTATCTAGGCAGCTACTGCACAATTCCTTCACAGGTTATGCACCCAGATGTGCCCTGAAGAGCCAATTTCTCTGAAGCGTAAGGACAGTCCGATGAGACAGTGAAATATCTTTCATGGATATGGAAGGTTGAAGACAACTTTCAAAAATATGAGGCAGTTGCCAAACACTGAATTTTGATCATGTGACCATGAAGATGCTACAACGGTCATAAATGTGAAAAACTTTTCCACATGCCATTTTAACTTTGAATGGTCACTAAATGAACTACTGTAAATCAAGGACTACCCTTATAATGTGTAAAAAATGCATTGTTTACTAAAATTAATAAAAATATTGCAAGTTTTAATGAAAATTTAACTTTCAAAATTTGTTTCATTATAATATAAACTATTTTTCAAAATTGTTGATCCTTATAGCTTTGGCACTATGTATGAAAAAATGAATTGATCTGTTCATTACATTTTCCATATTTTTAACATGAATTATCCAATTTAGTGATCAGAAATATGGAGTAATTTACAAAAAGAAAACTTCCTATACCTAATTTACTGTTAGTATAATATTTGCAGCAAATATAATCTTCTTATTCCATTGAAACTCTCAGTTTTACATATCTCTTACTACATTCAATCAATCATTTTCAAAACTGCAACATAGCATGTAATTTCAAATTATCAATGGCTTTATCTGCATCAAGAGAAATAATAATTTCAAAACTTAAAATGTTTAAATTTATTTTTTTTAAAAAAAATATTTTATCTTGCTACTAATTTATTTACCATGTACATCGTCAGGACAAATTCAGCCTGATTGTTTCAGTCACAAATCCACATTTTCATATCAAGGATTGCCATGAACAGTTTAATTTGAAAATAGATGTGTGACTCAAGACAGATGGAGGTTTTTCTTTCTTTATAAATCAAAGAAAAGATTTCCTTCCATGAAGAAAGACGTTCTTCACCTTAACTGTAATCCTAAACCTAACCTACTTTTTAATCTCAAATAAATGGAGCATGTTACCGTAAGACAAATTTTATGAGCATGTATACTCCAACTAGTGGTGGGAATGAAGGAAAAATGAAAAGTAAAAATAAGCAGGATTGCTTTGTGTGCTTCATCTTTTTTCTAGTTGTGCATATCCTACTGTTGAGCAACATATTACATAGATATAATATGTTGCTCAACGTATATGGGGATATATTCCAATTTCAATGGAATATATCTCAAAAATACTTCTCTTGTTGATAATGTGTTAGATAACCCTTAAAAATGTTTAGAATAATTAAGTCAACAAAATAATTTTTTAGCAAAATAATGAACTGTAATATGCAATAATGTTTATGTTGTCAATGACTAGCGAAATCTAAACATACAGAGCAAAAGTAATAGATAATGACTGAGATAAGGTACTAATATAACAAGGAGTCTCAATTTATGGTACTATAATGGCATGTTAATGAATTGTGTATTTATTATTTGCCTCAGAGCTTGCATTGGAGGTAAAGAGCACAAGAAGATTACATTTTATGATATCTGTTTTAATACTTTTTCTTCCAGCACAAATTTGTATTCACTAAATCTGGAGAAATATGGATATGATATTAGGCTTTAAACCACAGGAGATAGGTGTGCTATAAATTTATTCACAAACAGAATGACATGTTTTAATATACAACAGTCCATAAAGGGCTGTACTTTCTGTATTTCTGTCACTAAAACTGAGTCTGAAGAATAGGTTTTAGTAATAAAGTAGTCAAATTCTATTATTACTAAAATTTAAGCAGCTGTAATAGAAGACATGCAAAACTAAGCATAAACAAACATAGGTAAACACCCAAGATCTCTAAATATGGACATTAAATGTTTAAGAAATGTAGTTGCAAAAAGGAACCAACAGTTATCATTCCAGTTGGAATGATAAGGCAACAATAAAGCAGCAGAAAAACTTTAAATCTCAGAAAAGTAATCCACAAATAAAAGCTGAACCAACAAGTATCAAGAAATTATATACAATATATTCATTATTCTACTGGAACATGCTATCACACAACTTTCATTGGACATAGACATTATTTCATGCATGCATGTTAAAGAAGATATAATTTATTTACTTACATCTGAATTAAATCTCAATTGGCATATGTTGCAAGATATTATTTGCTTTCTTCTGTGAGGAAGAGGAACCCCAAATGTATGATTTATTACAGCTTTTTGAATTGGGTCCATCTGCAATAAGAATGGGAAAAAAGTTGTTTTCTAGGCATTAATCTACCATGGTTAACAAGATTAAATTAAATATGTAAACGTTCACAATATGGTGTCTCTAGTTTTTGTATATGTCTTTACATATGTGTTTAACCTGTGTTTGCATGTTCTGGTGAAGAGTGAGAAGGGAAGAACAAAAGATGAAAGAGTGTATGAGCCAAGAAGAAGAGAAAGACTGGCAAAGTTGAAGTTAGTTGGAATTGAGATCTTCACTGACAGAGATAAAACATTAAAGATTAAAGAACAAAAGATATGCATGAATTGGTGGGGATGAGGTAGAAGGAAGGATAATTTATAAGTACAGAAAATGGCAAACTGATATAGTAAGTGATCTTGGTGTGAATTAGATCTAGATCTAGATCTAGCTTGATTTCCTTATATTATCTTTAACTCCTTTCTTTAGCTTACTTTTCTTACTATTCACTTTTTTTAGTCCTTTATATCAGTAGCCCCTAAACCTTTTGGGCACCAAGGACCGGTTTCATGGAGAAAAGTTTTTCTGCAGACCGTAGGGAACATGGTTTTGCATGCTGCCTGCATCTTGCGAATGGGACTTGGCTTGTTTATGCGGCTCAGTTGCTGGCATGCTAAAGCTCGGTGCCAGTCCAAGGACTGGAGGTTGGGGACCCCTGCTTTATATAATTGCTGGTACATATATCACATCAGATCCTATGTATATTGTATGTGTTATCTCCATGAATAGACTCTGATATCCGTATTAATATTATTGTATGTTGGATATATACTTCATATATTTCAGAATCTGAGATGCTATAGATACTGTGTATATACTCCATCTCTGCTTATCTTTTGTTTAAGAAAACTGGGGAACATTGTCTAACTTTTATCTAGGAAATTACAGGTAAGAAATCATTCTAGGAAGAAAGCTCTAAGAAAAAGTAGCATTTTAAGATAATTCCAACACTCTCACTTCTTGTCTGCCCTGGTTTTATTAAATGTTACAATTTATGGACTTAAGAGTATATTTGGAAAACAATTCTGTCTTGCTATTTTCATATAAAAATTTCTAAAGTAGAAATTTATACAACCAAATCAGCTTTTTTTAATCACTTTGGTTAACATGCAGATCTGTTTGCACAAAGGCCCATGCACCAATCATAAAAGTCATGTTTGAAAGATATAGTTTATTGTCCATATGGAGAAATGATGGGTTTTTTTTCTCTATCATAATCATGTAAATACTATACTTATCCATTTTTCCTATAGAGATTGAGCTAGGTGAATTCACTATTCAAATTACATTAAAATTGGTGCCTCCTGGAAGATTGGATCATAATGCCTAGAATTGGGATGTCTCAGTTTCAGGACCATAATAATAACAACTACAGTGTGATATCTTATTTATAGTGAATGACTTCAAACTTTTCTCATTTTTCTCAATGTTTATTTTATAGAATGGAAGTAGCCTAACCTTTGTGTTTCATATTGGTCTCATTTACAAATTATACTTGACTGTTGGCTCATTGGTAACATTAGATATATAAAAATATATATCTAAACTTTCATCTATTGAATAGGTACCAATAGCCAAACTCAAAAAAACAGGAGCTTGAAATTAAATATCCAGGAAAACTAATATATAAAAAGAAGGTTTCTAGACATTAGCAAAATTGGGCTCCAAAGTAAAAATCTGGCTGCAAAAAAAAAGTGATACGAATAAGATATGATCAGACAATTTCCTCAAGTCCTTTAGTTTCTGTTGTTTTGATTGGATCCCAGAGTGCTCTTTGCAGGAAAAGAAGATTACGGAAGGTCTCTAGTTATACAGAAAAAAATATCTAAAACAGAGAGCTTTTGGATTTTTAGCATAGCAAACCCCATTTTTTTACCAATGGGAAACAAAATATAACAATCAAGACTCTTCATCCACAGATTAGGAGGAACTTAAACAAAAAGTTATGAGATCTGTTTCTCTCAGTTTTGCTCAGCTAGTCAAATTTGTTAGGATAGGAAGGAATATCCCATTTTTCTTCTTGCCTTACAGAGTGATGCAGATGTTTTGTGAATCCTGATTTACACTTAGCAGTCACAATTAAGAAAAGAGACGAAATTGGTCTTAGGAAATCAAACAATTGGGAAGTTATACTTTTGACTTGGAGAGATAAAAAGCTCATTTTTGAATGGAGCAAGGGGCATTTTCCTCACTTACAGTACTTCTTCAGTATAAAGATTGAGTACTGGACATTTTCTGATAACAGGCTTTATAGTCTTGAAATCATAGTGTCTGATAAGAGGCACGTTTTTTTAATGGAGTATGCTGTTAAGGCAGGAATGATATTTAACTAAAATGAACAATAGCATACTACTGCATACAAGATGTAGAGTTATTGAGAGGAGGCTTATATTCATTTATGAAGCAAATGATGAAAATGATACAGCATGAGTTTATCACAGGTAGATAAGGAGGCATTGCTGAAAAGACTGAGATTTGATATATTGACCTCTTGCAGTGTGTTACATTTGTATTTGTCTGCATGGCTTAGTACAATTTCATGTATTTGAATACAATATTACAATTGTATTTAGACAGCTACCACTAGCCACAGAAAAGGTATTCTATATAACAAACTGATGTCTATAGCTTACAGCAAGCATGGGAATTATTCACCATGCATGCAGGGATGTGATAAGTATGTTGGTGATAGTTTTGTGTTGGCTTTTCTTTCATCAACAGCATCCCAATGGCCTTTGGATTTAACAGATGCTTTTTTGTGGCTGCCCCATACTCAGTAAGATTCACTTCAGTGAATCTAAAGTACTAGTGTGTGTTCCCAAATTTTGATTAATTATTGCAGATGACAAAGGTAGTACAGATTCTTGTTCACAAATAGAAACAAACTGATAAAATCATAATAAATTTTTCTTCACTGAGATTTGGCTTGTAGTAGAGACATGTAGCATTCATGTTTACTGTCAAAAAGAGAAACTACATGGAAGATTTTGATTACAACCAGATTCAAAGAAGTATCAGTTTCAGCATAACCTTGACTTTTGACATCATTTTGTAACTCAAGTTCATATGTCGGGAACTTCATATGCTGAGTCAATATGAAGTATTTATTGAGGAATATTTATTTCCAGTACTCTACCAAATTAATGCATAGTAATGTATTACTTTTCATTCATTCATTTTAATACAGCTTATGCACATTTTGAATTGTACAAGTTTCTGGAGGATTTAGGCAAGATTCGTGAGGTGTCTATATCATGACACTGATAAAATCATACTTTAACAAAAAGGAAAAAGCATGAAGAAAGACTACCATTAGGTAATTATTTAATCCAACTAATAAGCAAGATGCCACTCAAACACTGTGATCATTACTTTGCTTTAGTATGACCCAAAATGGATGGGTACATTTTATTAAATGGGAAAGTAATGCTAAAGGTAAACTAAATGATTCTAAATAGCACTAATTATCTAAAATTAACTTTGGAAAGATTACATGGATACTTACTGCTTATTTCAAGAGGAGGGACAGAAATAATAGTAGTAGAGCAGCCTAACATTTTCAGGGCTAAGTTATTTATTTATAAATGTTTTATTACTCAACCACCATGTTGCGTTATCTAGTTGAAACATTTGAAAATAAACAGACAAGCTGAGAGAGCACCAAAAACTCCCCATTCACAGACTAGTATTGGGGATAAAATCCATTATAGAGAGTACAGAGCATGGCCTTAAAGGAAACAGTGAAGATCCATTGCCAAAAGAATAAACAGCAAATATAACTTAAGCCCATATGAAGATAAATATTTACAAAAACACCTATGCCCAGAATCCCAAATTTCAGAAAAAGTTAAAAAAGGGAGAAAGGGAAGAATATTCAGACTTTCTAGATTCTATTATTAAAGGCATTCTAAGTTTTAGGGCTAGGCAGCATCTGTTTCTTGATCTGGTTTACCTTGGAGGACTGACAACCAGTAATACCTGGTATTTCTTAAAATTTTCCAATGTGCCGACCACAATTCCTATTGTTATATTTTGATAGATTTGCCTATATGTGGTGGTTCTGTGGCGGCTCCCACCCTCTGGAACAACCTTCCCCCGGAGATTCGTACTATCCTAGACCTCTGTGCTTTCCACCGTGCCTTAAAAACGCATCTTTTTATCCAGGCCAGTTTGGCCTAATCCACACTTCTTCCGTGCCAAAATCTGCTATTAATTTTTAAAAAACAAGTTTTAAATTTTAGATTTGTTTTAAATCGGTTTTATATTGTGGTTTTTTTTAATTTTAGCCATCGAATTTATATTATTTTTAATTCTTTCTTAAATTTGTTATATGTCTTTCAGGTTTTTTAAATAGCTGTACACCGCCATGGGTCTCTTCGGGGAGAAGGGCGGTGTAAAAGTTGAAACAAACAAACAAATAAATAAATAAATATTGAGAGTAGGTCTTTTTCTGCCTGATAGTCATGTTGTTTACACACTGAAAGAATAAAGAGCAGTCCATTAGCTAATTAACTGCAGTTTTCCTGGGACGTTAGTAAAAAGGTGTGGAAATTACTATATGCTTGTGAAGGCTTGCCAAAATCAAGCAAAGCTATCTTATGCAATGCTAATTATTTGATATAGATCAGTGATGATGAACCTATGACACATGTGCCACAGTGGGCACATAGAGCCCTCTCTGCCAGCACGTGAACTAATTCACCCCAGCATCACCCCAGAGCTGAGCATGTTCATAAAGGAGTAGTGGCGCCAGGCAATAACATTATGAGCCATGACTCATTAGCCACAACTTGCCCAGGCACTCGGTATCTAAAAGTTTCATCATCATTGGTATAGGCAATACCAAAAATATACCTAAACACATTAAAGCAAAATCTTTCTTACAACTAACACCAACTGGATTATGAGATAAATGTCATTCTTCAAAAAGCAGATTAGTCTGAGGATGGCAAGATTAAACTCTAAATTCTTTACTGTAAAGGATCCTAAGAATGACCTGACAAAATGAGCTTGAAAACGATAAACAGACTGTAATTTACCCCCAAAGAAGAGACTGGACCATATTTGATATCCCTGATACAACTGTTAATTCTACCACAAGGCACAACAAAGCAAGAGATTCTAAGCTATGAATAGCATGTTGCAGGGAAAATGCTGAATTTTTGGTGAAAAAAGAAGATAAAAATGTTATACAAAGGTGTGTTTAATCCCAGCATCAATAGCCTAGAAATGATGTTAGAGGAAACCTAAAAACTAGGATATGTTTATAATGCTATGACAGAAATGAATGTCCAACATCTGTGGTGTTCTGTGCATCTATTCAAGATCAATAGGAAAATGTTAACCTATGACTCGTCAGATCACAGAAATTGCTATTTAGGGACCACTTACAACCACCCATTCCAACTGAGCTTGAGGATTTCAGATTTGACTTTAGAAAAGTTAAGAGACATTTGAAAAGCTGGATTCATAGAAAGTTTATTGCCATGAGCAGAAAAAACAAACAAACCCTCTAGGACTTTTTGGCTCTCTTTTCTTTTGGACTGCTTGTTTCATTTTACTGAAAAATAGCAATGTACAGATTAAGGAGCAAGCTATGGTTATACCGTTACCCCATAGTTAGAAGTAAAATAATCCAATTATGTGATCCGATTAATCACTTCTTTCAGCAATATGCACACAGAGATATGCAGATACACCTAGAAGCAGTTACTAAAGTATCTGCATGATCCTTGGAAATAATACGCTTGGTTAATTATTTCATTTACATTCCTGCACATTGCAAAGCATCTCTTTCAAAATGCCTTGAATAACCCTAAGATTTTTACACACTTGGTCCCAAACAAAGCAGATAATTCTTTCATAACTGATACTCTCCCACAGAGAGGGCCTCCTCAAGGTGCCGTCAGCCAGACAATGTCGACTGGTGACCCCCAGGGGGAAAGCCTTCTCTGTGGCAGCACCCACCCTCTGGAATGATCTTCCCCCAGAGATACAAACAATATCAGACCTCCATGCTTTCCATAAAAACCCATCTCTTTATTCAGGCCGGTTTGGCCTAGTCACACCTCCTCCCTCTTAAGTTTTTAAAATTTTGATTCATTTTAAATTGGTTTTACATTTGGTCATTTTTAGTAAAACATCCAGCCACCTACTAATTTATACTCTTAACTGAGTTTGAATTGATATTTGTATCCGTGTGCTTTTATTGGCTGTACACCGCCCTGAGTCTCTTCGGGAAGAAGGGTGGTATAGAAATGTAAATAATGAAATGAAATGAAATGAATATTATATGCATGTCTATCTTGTCTGCTGCTTACTTTAGGAAGTCACTTAAGGGATGCTAATTACACTACATTACAGATCATATCTCTTTTGTCCAAAACATCAAAGGTATAGTCATGGCTGTTACTCAATGAGAACGCATTGAACACATCAGGATTACTTGAAACTGATTGCCTACCAAAAGACAAATACCACTCTTACTTCAAGTGGCAAAAGCTATAACATTACATGAACATGTGAGAATGCCTGGACAAATAGTCAGAAACAGCTATTTTAATGACAGGATAGCTATAGCCAAATAATAACAGAATTTAATGACAGGATTGCCTTTAATCATTAATGGCAAGCTAATAGAGTATCCTTACAGGAACCAGAATATGGTTTATAGACCTTATTAATTTCTTTATCACTGGACCCTATAGGAACCATTTTTATTAAAATTCAAAAGCAGTGAGGAAATATTCAGATTTTGGTAAACAATTGGAGAAAAACTAGGAGGTTTTTTATATCCACCAAGTTTAGTTGCTAGTAACTGTAAAGTAAGCCACAGAACAACATGTTAGCCTGCTAATCTAAGAAAAGTTGTTCAGAAATTCCACATAATACAGATAGTAGCTCATCATAATGTTATTTATATCAGGTATGCTTCAATATTTTACAAATTATTATTTCAAATTTGATCAATGATCACAATAAATGATAAATCACTTGATTTTAAAATATTAAGACACCATCACATTCTTTTGCATGCATGACCAGGTAAAAATATTGTTGAAAATATTTATTTATTTATTTTAAAAATTTTAATTGATTTTCACAAAGTAGGAATCATATACATTTGATTATACCAGATTTTCATTTACACTTAGACTTAACATTTTTATATAGAGTACATTCTGTTGTTAATTGAGGTTTCAAGTTACTATCTCATTCACTACTAAGTATGAGTCTCAAATCGGGGGTCTCCATCTCTTTGTGTAACTTAGTTATTTTAGAGATTTTTTAGCAACCTTACAAGACCTCAATTTATTTTTTATACGATAATATGATAATGAAAGAAAAACTTCATCAGGGTTATATGTAGTATACTGACAGACAGACAGGCTGGAGGCGCAGGTTGGTTCAAACAGAGGTTTATTAACAGAGAAACGTCAAAGCTGTCAAACTCAGTAGAACTGTCAAAACCGCGCGGGCTGGGATTCCCCAGCAGCCGC
>JANHFO010006628.1:26317-36723 GCA_032468095.1 Pareas carinatus | reverse complement strand
CAACACCACTACATTTTAAGAAATAATGCAATGACTATGTTCTACAACTTATTAACATGCCAAATTATACAAAACCCATAGCAGAGCACGAGTACAGAAAGCTAGTACAAATATAAAGGAATCCATTAAATTCTAAATATTAGCTGTTATTTGAGGTCCCTTGACATGCCTGCTGCAAATGTTGATACTCTCCCATTGTTTAGATAATATACGAATCTTCAATTCTTTATTTCACCTATTTCTTAACATCTGCATATGAAATTGATTGTAGGAGTGCAGTGGCTCAGTGGATAAAGACCCTGAGCTTGTTGATCAGAAGGTCAACAGTTCGGCAGTTCGAACTTCTAGTGCTTCGTAATGGAGTGAATTCCCGTTACCCGCCCCAGCTTCTGACAGTCTAGCCGTTCGAAAGCATGTAAAAATGCAAGTAGAAAAATATGGACCACTTTGGTGGAAAGTTAACAGTACTCTGTGTGCCTTTAGCATCTAGTCATGCTGGCCACCTGACCATGGAAATGTCTTCGGACAGTGCTGGCTCTTCAGCTTTGAAATGGAGATGAGCACCACTCCTAGTCAACTACGACTACCACGTATGTGCAGGGGTAACCTTTACCTTTACTTATCAAAATTATTTATTGATAAGAAATGATAAGAAAATAAATAAAATAATTGTTTATTTTATAAGAAATTCTAAAAACTAATATTAGGTTTTTGTTGCTGTTTTAAAATATTTACAAGTTGTTTTTAGAAATACTAGATTTTAGTATCTTAGGTCTTAATATTGTCCATTCAACCAATAGCACTGCATATGTGTATTCCAAAGTTGCTCAAATTGGAAAATTAACACCAACTGTTGAATTCCAGTATATAATACTTGACAATGTATGCATGGCGATATAGCTCCAGATTTAGAAAACCAAATCTTTCCTTAGTTGATAATTGTATTTTCTGTAAAGATATTCTTAAAATTAAAGAATGCTACAGAAATTTTCTAAACAAAGAATTGTTACTGAGCTATATATATTTTGGCATACACATGCCTAGACATTTAATGGTTCATTACAAATATGGAATTAATATTTCTTAAATAGATAGGTAACCCAATTTTCACCTACTGGCATCAATTCTGATTTGGACTGTCATTTTACAAAATGTCTTTCATATCAACATTGGGATATGAGTATGAAGTTTAGAAATAAACAGAAGAATGACATCTATAAATAAAACCCACATGTATTCAACTGAATTATGTACTCTATACTGTCAGCAATTCATACTTGCAATTGTATTTCTCATTCTCTTTCTGTTACATTTTAAAAATTTTTAATAGAGAACAGAAACTAGTTTCTGGTTTTTCTTTGGCATGTTTTTTTCCAGCAGACATTTCTTTATAAAGCTAGATAATAGCATCAGCTTATGGGAGAATGAAGTTATATTGATTATTTATATTCAGTAACTTGCCCGTCAGTCTTGGTTGGTTTTTTTTTTTTTGATGATTCTTGATGACAGAATTGTTTCTTCTCTGATTGTTTATTTGGTGCTGTAATCAAGGAACTATCAAGGAAGAAACCATTGAAAGAAGAAATTGCTTAAGTTGTTAAAAATTCTGTCTTGTAGGTTAATGATATTGCTTTTATACTTGAATTCAGAAGCAAGAGACTTCAGAATATTAATGCAATTTTCCAACTTTGTTTTGAGCAATTAACAATGATAATATTCAGTATGCACCAATACTTGGCTAATGCACTACAAATAATTAGCAGACATAGTTATTTTAGTTGAATTTTATTTGTACTTGGCAAAAATCTATGATCATAATAACTAAATCACAGTTTTATGCTTGATGCCTTAACCGCTAAACCAGAGTGGCTCTGTTTTCCAAAGAAGGGCAGTTCCTATTTGGATATCCTTGTACTATTCCCTAGTTCCTGTCCAATACTTTATGTAAAAATGTCAGTACGCTTAAAATGACTAAAATAGGTATTGTAACCCTGTTTCCTTGTGAGAGATAATATATACAGCCATGTATTTGATAATGACATGAGATTAGTAGCAAGAACAAACAGCAATTGCTTCTATTTATTCAGTACAGTCACTCCAGTTAAGTATTTGGACACGTTTTTCCAGTTGTATGGTTAGATCTCTTGCGACTCAAAATTTAAGGATTCTACAGCCTACCCCTTCTTCAGAGAGCAATGATTATTATTCTATTTACTTAAAAAGTGATTAGCCAGCTTTGCTGAATGTTGGGGCTTCTCCGGCAATTTTTTTCTGAACGACACTCTTTGTTTTCTATCTCTCCCTTTCTTTCTATCTTTACACATCACAAATTCTAATTGCAAAAAAGTTCTCTCATTTACTTGCCATAGTTTATTACGTTGCCTTATTTATCAAAAATTACCTACATGGATATATATGCATGTGTGTCATACATGGCAGGACACATATAACATACAGTAGTTCTAATCCCACTTAAAGTATTAAGTGCAGTTACTTTACTATGGATCTAGGTTTCCCATTTTAATTTTATTTCCTGATAATTCTATAAATTAGGGCTAGATTAAAAGTTGATTATTGACCCAAAATTACTCCAGCTAAGTGTAGAGATTTTAATTCAAATTTTATAAGTTCTCCAATGATATAGCAATGACTCTTATCATTATTTTTTCTTTAAACTGTAGGTTCTCGTATTCATTCCCTTTGATCTGAGTTATATTTTTTGTTCTTTGATGCAAAAACTGACTTATATCAACTATAATTAAAGTTAGCATAGATGTACCATTAATCACAGCCTAGGCTAATTTAATTTAATTTTAATTTTAATTTTATTGAATTTATATACCACTGTCCTTCCGAAGGACTAAGGGCGGTGAACAGCCATTAAAATACATAAATACAAAACCTAAAACCAGAATAAAATAAAATATTATATAAGGCAAATAAAAATTTAAGAAACTTTAAAATTTAAAATCTAATCAGTGAAGATAAACATATAATGGTGCTGGAAACACAAGAATAAATTGCAGCCTGGTTTCAAATTTACAATAACCAATCAACCCACATGTCAAACGAGAAATTCTACACTGTAACGTATAATCAAGGACAACATGCAATTTAAAGAATTCTGAAAAATTACATACTCTTCTTCCCTTTAACCAAATAGTTTTAAATAAATTCTCTTTATGTAAAATAATAAATTAAAATTCAATTTAATACAATTACTATCAGACATGAAAAAAGGTTAAAAAAACTTATTGTATATTTTAATGGGATTTCCTGAAGCTTCTATGTACTGAAAACAAAACTAGTTATTTGAATTAACTGCAGATGCATATTTATATCTAGTATTTATGGGAGCGAATTGCATAGAAAATATACAGGTAGTCTTCGACTTACAACAGTTCCTTTGTGACTGTTCAAAGTTACAACGGCATTGAAAAGTGTGACTTAGGACCATTTTTCACAGTTATGACCTTTGCAGGATCCCCTTCATCATGTGATCAAAACTCAGATGCTTGACAACTGTTTCCTATTTATGACCATTGCTGTTTCCAATGGTTACGTGATCCCCTTTTGTGATGTTCTAACAAGCAAAGTTGTTGGGAGAAGCCAGATTCACTTAACAAACAGATTACTAACATCAACTGCAGTGATTCATTTAACAACTATGCCAATAAAGGTTGTAAAATAGAGGAAAATTCACTTAACAAATGTCTCACTTAAGAACAGAAATATTGGCCTCAATTGTGGTCATAAGTCAAGGACTGTCTGTACAATGATATTTTCATTACTTTGAAAATAGTCTTCAAGCTTTGCCTATCATTTAAAACTGAAAATCATATTATGAACCAGACATCATGAAATTGTAAAGCTACTTTTACTAGGAAAGCTGTCGAAAGGCAAAATATTGCATTATGATGGTGCTTTCTTTCTCTTTTTAACTTCATGTAAATTAGGGAGGTGGCAAGGTATTGGAGGCATTTAATAAACCACTCTCCTGGACTGGATTAAGGTTACATTTATTTAATTATTATTGCTTTGGTAGCAGATCTTCCTTTTATCCTTCAAAGTCATCATTTTTACTCATTATACACTATATCCATACACCATTCATACACTTATTTTTAATCACAGATGCAAAGAAGTAGTAACAAAGGAGCATTTTACTTTGTTGACTCCATTTCATGTGACCATAGCATACTACTACCAGCTTGGCAATTCTGATGTGCATAAGAACCAAGCATAACTAAGAGTTTTTTTATTACTGCAATTATTATGGAATATACCATGTGAACAATTTCTACATCTCTTTAGAGTTTTAAATTCTACCTTCTCACTACTTTTTATCCACTTAGAAACTTCTTACTAAAGGCAAGGGAATGATACTTTATTGCGAGAATTTTGAGCAGTTAGTTTTGACTTTCAGAATTCTTCTGCATTCTGCACTACTTCTACCAAATTCTGAATTAACATTTTAAGAGTTTTTCAATATCTGTTCTATACAATGGCTGATCTTGCTCTGGAGGATATCTATAGTCATAGAAAAAAGAGATTTGCCAGTAGCTTAGCAACAAGTGATGCTAATGAAATCAGACAGGTGCAACAATTAGGCTTATGGTATACCTATAGTCACTTGTGATTTGGGTGCCATAAATAACAAGTGGCTCCTGCAATTTATTCCATGTTAAAAAATTATAATATGCAAATGAAGTGAATCCATTAACTTAGAACAAAGCCTGCAATGTAGTTCATATGAGAAAAAAATGTGTATAAATAACATCAGAAAACAGCAAGAGATTATAGAATGTAAATATTATCCAGACAAAATAGAATGCAGCCAACAGGAGCTAGGCAAATTCCAGTCTTTGCTGTTTCATCTCCACAATTGCTGCTGAAGACATTGAAATTGTATTTACAACAAAGTTTGTGTTAGGAGAAAATGGAAAATAGTACTTCCAAATTAGATCAGATAAACTTCAAAAACTACCAAGGCATGAAGGATAGTAGTGTTTGGATTCTTTTCTTTATTTTATAGTACATGGCTCAACAGATTCAAGAATGAGAGTCACTGAGTAAACCAAGAATCCATCCGATAACAAAATACAAGCTGGAAATCCATTACTGCTACTGCTCCTGAAGCAGTATCTTTTGTCCTGAGATGGCATTTGCATCTCTCTATATATATAGGTTCTTTAGTCTGACTGTACATTATAACTAAATTGTTTGTGCTATAATTAAGAAAAAGAATAGAAACAAAAAGTAGTTTGTTACATTGTTGGGAATGGGTGCTGTTTCAGTGTAGTTGCTATTGAGCTTCTAGCAAAGCTCCAAACTTAAAGCAGGACTTCCACCAGTACATGCTGCTCACCATAGCTTGTGGTCTGGGCAGTTGAATGAAAGTTCTCTTGTTTGCTTGTAAGAGTTGCCAATCTCCAGGCACTGCCTCTGCTTCCCCATCTGTTTGCTGTTTACTATTTGCTGTTTCTAGTCTCCCATTTTTCAAAAGATTTCAAAATATTTCTTAGGATGTGTGCTTTCCTGGGAGAAAATGAGGGGCAAGCTCTGAAATTTCCCCCCTTTCTTTATCCCCTTTTTAGAGAAAGAAAGAGGGATAAATAAGGGACATAATGCTTTATGTTATGATTTCATAATAGTGCTTGATTTTCTATTTAAATTCAGTTATGGACCTTCTTTAGATAGAATGAGCACGGCATTCTCCATTTTGAAAATTCCATGCATGTACCATTCAATTTTAATTCCTAATCTTTGCAACCATAATTTGCACTCTTGTACCTTCAAGCCTGGTTATAATGTAGATAGGATTGAGGAACTACTAGAGATTAAAAGGGCTATATAATTACAATTACTATTCAAGTGAAGAAGATTTTACATTACTTTAAAAGAGGCTGTATTAGAAGCAGCGTAAACACCCATGAATTATCTTAAATATTTATAATTGCTAAAAAAAGTACATAGAGGTTATCCTCGACTCGTGACCACAATTAAGCCCCAAATTTCTGTTGTTAAGTGAGACACTTGCTAAGTGAATTTTCCCCACATTATGAATTCTCTTGTCACATTTGTTAAGTGAATCACTTCAGTTTTTAACATAGTCACATGGTTGTTAAGTGAATATGTCTTTCCCATTGACTTTGCTTGTCAGAAGGTTGCAAAAGGTGACCACGGGATTCTGCAACCATCATAAATATGAGTCAGTTGCCAAGTCTCTGAATTTTGATCATGTAACCATGGAGATACCACAACATTTGCAAATGTAATAAATGGTCATGAGTCACTTTTTTCAGTGTTGTAACTTTGAACAGTGACTAAATGTATTGTTGTATGTTGAGGACTACCTGTATTTTGTATTATTTTGTACATTTATTCTATGCTTTCTATTGAGAATTTTGTTTATACTGTTTCATATTTTTCTTGTCTCAATACATTCAAAACTGTAACAATAGCTTGGCTCTTTATTCTAAGCATAGAATAAACATTGTTTTCTACCTGAAAAACCATTGTTACCTTATTCAAGATTTTTCATTCTCTTTGTAAACATAACTCTTTTCAAAGCTCTACTTGTGAAATGTTGAGATAAGTTCAACAATATTTTTGCTTCTGAATATAACACAAAATGAAATTAGATTACAAGTTGATATTCTTTCAATAAAAACCATGAACAGATTAGGCATATGAAAAAGGCTTCTTTGAATCTTTCACACTCAAGCAAGATTTTTCTTTTTAGCTCTTATTGTAAACTTTTTATAGTTTTAGTCTAAGCAGTTTCAAAAATATTACAAATCACTGGCCCCGGCGGCTCCCTGGTTTTCCGAGGAGCTGAGGGAAATGAAGCGACGGAAAAGACACCTAGAGAGCCATTGGAGATCCAGCCGCTCTTTAGGAAGAAAAATCTCTAATGGATTAAGAAGGTCAATGTAGCAGCAGGAAGCTTATATTTTCAGACTTGAAGATTCTGTTAATGTAGCCTTACAATAAAATATAGAATTAGTTGATCTAGTCCACATAATAAAAACAAAAATCTCAAAATGTAGGTCTGGATATTCAGAGTTATCTAGTAACCCTAAATCAAATGCATTACTGCAGGATCTGATAATCTTCCCTCTGAAACTGTGTTGAGTGTATGTTCTAGTCATTATAGTTCTGTCTTGATAGTTTCTGATTTTAAGACCTCTAGTACGGAGGTTTTCAAACTTTTTCAAGTTGCAGAACCCAAAACAAGCCGTTGCTCCATGGCGGAACTAATTTCCACAAATTCAGCCAATTACTAATTGACAATTCATGTATATTACTTTATTCAAAATTTTCTTGAGCTGTCTGTAGATTCCCTGGCAACTTGACATGGACCCCAAGGGGTTCACGGACAAAAGTTTGAAAAATCTCTACTTTAGTAGCCAGCACTAATCAAAGCGAAAGTATACCTACACAGGAATATCCATATTACATAAGATCTGATTGTGTAGAAGAGAAAATAGCTTTTTATTTAAAATTTTATTTGAAAGCATTTTTCTTAAAATTAAACAACTAAGAAAGAGGAATAAAATGAACAATATGAAGCCAAGCAAGCTGATTCTGAGTCATATAACTTAGAATTAATAATTTTATTTAATGTGTATTCAAAATCCATCTACCATATTTTAAAATTAGCCCTTTTCAGCCTCTATCTAAGATAATCAAATTATTATGAATGATGGGGTTTCCTTTCCAAAATATCTAGAGGACATCAAACTATAAAACTTTAAACTATCTGTTGATTTTTTTCTTCTCTCTCTCTCTTTTCATTTCTGTATGTCTTATCTGCTGCACTTCAAAACAATCTTTCTTTTATCTATTCTTTGGATACTTTCTATTTCATGTCACCTTACATCTTCAATACCATACTGTTCTTTTGCTGCAGTTTGTTGGATAACTATGCTGTGATTAGATAAGGCAGCATTTCTTTGGTTTACTTTTGTCATTGTAGATTTAATGCTAATAGAATTCCTTTAAGACATTATTTGCTCTACAGAACATGGTAGGCACTTTATTCAATATGTTCCTAGCATTCAAGTATTTAAAAATTCACAGATCCTTTCTTTTTTGTTATCTTTTGTTATCTTCATAAAAACTTGATGGCAGTGGTTATTTCCCCACCCCCAGTTCTCTCTGCTTCATCTTTTCTTTGAGAAAGAAGAAATAGATCATGAGTGAGTTTAAGAGTTAAGAAGGGTAACCTTCAATCATCATTCATCATTTTCAATTATCACACCACACTAGATCCTCTTTTAGCTTATGATAATAACATTAAGAGCAATTAAAATAATTTTGTATAGAATTATTGATACAGGGTTTTTATAGTACAATGGACTCTTATCTAAATTTAAGATATAATTGAATGACAAACTTTTCTAAAGCTTTGTAGAAATCAGTGAAACTCACAAATATGTATGATTCATTTCTAGGCTTAAAATGTAGCGATGAAGTCATAATGATCGGACTTCAATTTAAACTAGCAAATTACTTTCTTCATCCTACAAGCATCAAACATTAAAGCTATAACATCATTATCTGATTAGATCCTAAAATAATGTTTGAATCATATCTGGAATAACTTTCCTAAAATACATAACTGAAATCTTCTGTAGAAATACTTATTTAGAAACTTCTATTATTTGCATTTCAAAGTAATAAAATGAAATGATGTGAGTGTCATCCTTTCTGAGATATAACAAACTTGCTTTCTATAGCAATGCACAATTACTATTTTTCTCTTTCCAAGTTTAAAAATAATTTAGAAACTTAGGAACCACAGTAATAAAATATTAACTCTGCATCTAATCTAGATTATTTACATATATTAATGGAATGAAAAGAGTATAGTACAAAATACAGTGATAATTCATCAGTGAACAAGAGATGAAAGCAGTAATTGAGCTTTAATGCATGTAAAACTTGTATTAATTATTTTTTGTGATATTAATAATGTTAATAAATTACTGATTTGTTACCTCTATTTTTTCTGCCTCAGAGAAATAGCTATTGGCTATCTAAACAGGGAAAGTAGAAGTAATCAAGATGATGAAACATTATGGGGTGGCTTCCCATATTTGTTCTAGAGTTATTGTTTGTGATCACTAAAGATATGTCAAATGAAAGGAAGCATGAAAAAAAACTACGGAAGCATTTAGGTCATTGATCTTTTTTAAAAACACTACACAGTATAACTTAACATAAGCCCGTGTAGTGTATGGCTAAGGGGCTAGATTAGGACTTGGAGAACTAGCCTAAAGATCTATCTTAGCCCTGAAAATTCAGTTTGAGGAAGTTGTAGGCCTAATGTTATGAGAAAAGTAGAATGCTGCCTTGACCTCTTGAGATCCCTAAAATGAAACAATCTATGAATATACCCATCTCTCTGTTATTCTACAGAATAAATTATGTCTCACTACATCTCTATTTCAAATAGACCACTCTAATATACACTGCTATAAACTGATGTCTTTAATTATAAAAATATACATTAAAAACACTAATTATAAAACTTACAATATAGCTAGAATTACTGCAGGTTGAATTATTAAACATAATGAACATATATTTAAATCTATGTATTTACAGTCTAAAAGTGAGTAACCAGCCTATCAATTGTTCATTATCAACATTAATTATACAGATAATTTTTATGGAAGGTGTGTTACATGAGTGCTCACAGGTTCAGCTTATAGTCACTCATTCACATAGTCACATCCCTTGAAAATAATCAGACTTAAATCATTCTTTCAAATGAATACTGAGGCATAATGGTTCTTTCTAATACTTCCTCTGTTCTTCTGGGTGCGCTTCAAGGTGTTGGTGACCATCTTTAAAGCGCTCCGTGGCTTAGGGCCTAGTTATTTACAGGGCCTAGTTATTTACCAGCTATTACCTCCCACCGGCCAGTACGCTCCCACGGAGAGGGCCTTATCAGGGTACCGTCGACCACACAATATCGGCTGGCAACCCCCAGGGTTAGAGCCTTCTCTGTGGCAGCTCCAACCCTATGGAATGAACTCCTCCCAGAGATACATAGAAACCGGACCTCCAGGTCTTTCACCATGCGCTTAAAACCCATCCTTTTGTTCAGGCCGGGTTGTCCTAGTTTCTTCTTTCGTGTATTTTAAAATATTCTATTGACTTGGCTTTAATTGGATTTTTGGGAGGCTTTTAGTAAAGTTTTTTAATAGCAAATTGTTAATATTGGCTACAGTTTAATATTTTTAATTCTTTTTCAATGATCTTGTACTGTATATTTTTATCGGGCTTTTTACCGCCCTGAGTCCTTCAGGAGAAGGGAAGTATAGATAGATAGATAGATAGATAGATAGATAGATAGATAGATAGATAGATAGATAGATAGATAGATAGATAGA
>JANHFO010006627.1:43030-54450 GCA_032468095.1 Pareas carinatus | reverse complement strand
CAGAAGAACCCTTTGTTTATACAAGCGGATGCCAGTGATGCGGCTGTAGGGGCAGTACTTCTGCCAAAGAACAGTGAAGAGCCATGTGCCTACATTTCGAGAAAACTCTCTGAAACAGAAAGGAGGTGACCCATATGAAAGAAAGAAGCGAGAAGGTGGGCCCTTCTCACATGGAGGCAATTCTTAGAGGGAAATAACTTTGGGGACAGATTTTGTCCCTATGGCAGAAATACCCCAAGAACTCCTGATCTCTGTGCCCTTAGAGGCCTGGATGGACAATATAAAAATAGCCTGGGTGGACATAAAAAAAATATTTAGAAAAGGCGAACAAGAGACATTAAAACAGACAGGCAAGAAGAGGGCCTCACAGCCCACACTCAGGGTGGGAGATAAAGTTTACTTATCCACCAAATATTTGAGCATCAATGTGCCAAGTAGGAAATTGGGACCCAAGTATATAGGCCCTTTCACAATTGTGAAAATTATCAACCCAGTGACAGTAAAATTGCAATTAGTCAGGGCCTGTAGGAAAGTCCACCCGGTTTTCCATTGCAGCCTCTTAAATTCTTATTGAGAGTCTAACCTCA
The DNA here is from genome assembly GCA_032468095.1 of Pareas carinatus. Taxonomy (NCBI): domain Eukaryota; kingdom Metazoa; phylum Chordata; class Lepidosauria; order Squamata; family Pareidae; genus Pareas; species Pareas carinatus. The sequence continues at coordinate 53,863 of JANHFO010006627.1, read as the reverse complement.
GACCTATAGCTTATTCCACCGCCACTCCCTGTCTTAGTTAAAGGGGAGAGGCACTATGAAATAGATGTTATTTTGGACTCCAGAGTGTGAAGGGGGAAATTACAGTACAAAGTTAGTTGGAAGGGGTACCCATTATCCGAGACTCAGTGGGTGGCAGTCTATGATGTTCATGTTGTTTGTGTTTTTACGTGCCTGTAAGCCGCCCTGAGTCCTTCGGGAGAAGGGCAGGGTATAAATAAAATTATTATTATTATTATTATTAGCAGGTTGTGGTGCAGCTGGAACAATCTAGAGCTGAACATGCTTAAAACTGTAGAGATGAGAGTGGATTTTAGGAAGACCCCTTCTATTCTACTACCAGTTACTATATTCAACAGCACAGTATGAGCAAAACCCAAAATCTTTCAAGTTTTGGGGTTCTATAATCTCCCAGAATTTAAAGTGGACACTTAACACTAGAACCATCATTTAAAAAACAAAACAAAGTGTATTCTTCCTTCATCGATTCAGGAAGTTCAGATTGTCTCAGAAGGTGTTGGTACAATTTTATCGAGGAATTGTAGAGTCTGCCATTTGTACTTCTATAGCGCTCTAGTTTTGTACAGCAACTAAACGGGACAGGTACAGATGCCAATGGATAGTTAGGACTGCAGAAAGAACAATTGCAAACAGCCTGCCTTCCATAGAAGATCTGTATATTGCGTGTGTCAGAAGGAGGACTGATAAAATATCTACAAACCCCTCACATCCTGGACATAACCTCTTTCAACTCCTCCCCTTGGGATGCTGCTATAGGGCATTGCATGTCAAAACAACTAGATACAGGGACACCTTCTTCCCCTGTGCCATCAGTCTACTGAACATCTAATTCTCACAGTACTGTCTAATGTCTAAATGCATTTGCCCATATTGTATGGCTGTAGCATTATCCTGCATATCTTCCGTACTAACTTCCTTACTCTTATTTGTATTGCTATTGTGATTATTATTACTCTGTTGCTTTGCATGTACAGAAAACTTCTGCATTGGAGACAAATTCCTTATGTGTCTAATCACACTTGGCCAAATAAAGCTATTCTATTCTATTCTATTCTATTCATTACAGACTTTTTTTATATTCTAGAGATATAATTTTCCCTATATTAAGAGGCATGAGAATTAGTATATTTGAAATTAGTACAATATTGTGCATTTGTTCTGAAAATATCTTACCTAGTAACTTATTGTTAGCTCTGGGAACATTTTATAGTAGCAATTTTTTATATATAATCATTCTAAATGGCACAGGAAATATGCTGCATATAAAATGTATATTTGTCCTGTTTATTTCGAATCAATTGCATTAAACTAAATTATAGTTATGTCTTGAAGTATTTTGGTAGTATGTCACTGGGTATTCTTTGCCACTTTTAAAATGCCTTCAATTTCCAGGAAGGTTCAGTCCCTCTAAATGCAACTTTGATGTTATGATTTTCTCAACAGGCACTGCTCAGTCCACCCTATGTTGGAATACTGCATATCATGATGAGGATCTAATCCTGATTGGAGATACTGATTGCCACGAAAATACAAGTAAATAAGAATAAAGATAATGATATAAGTAAATAATAGTAAAATGCTGCTTCGCACGTTTGTTACAATTCAGTAACCTTATATTATCTTTAAGATAAAATTTGGGTTTTGGCACTTAAACTTACAATTAAATATAATTTTTACAACAGGAAATTATTGTCTGAATTGTCTTGTTAGGAAAGTATGCCAGTGAGAAATAAGTGCGTCCTGAAGTACAGTGCTAGAATGTAAGATTAGAAAGCTACTATATTTTGACCTTCTGATCAATATCTTTCAAATGCCTACTGACTTAGATAACATATGTAGTTCATAGAACCATTTTGAATATTGTCCATATTTATTGCACTTTCTCTAGAATATATTAACAATTCTGTTTTCAATATCTTAATAACGCATGATTTCACCACTAAACTTCAAAATCAAAATGCCTATGATTTTTCATTTCTTTTTTCTTTTATACAAATAACATAAATAATCATTTCTATAAGCTTCTGGGAGACAAACAGATTTCTATTGTTGTCATTAAAATTCTCCAAACTGTGATTTGGGCTCTTTTTGGTGGAGGAACATACGTAGAAGTTAAAATAATTTGCCTTCCAAACTTTCTGATTATATTCTAACAATCGTTGTACAGGCAAATGACTTTTGATAAACTTGAGTATACCTGTTTGTGTACAAGCTTCTGTTGGATCACGTTTTATAAAATTTGCATGGGAATTATGTTTTCCTTTTTCAGTTGTAATGTTAATGTTGTGAAGAATTCACAAAATCTATTTTTGGGGATAGTCTCAATATTTATGTGAAAAGAAATCTTTTCTGAAACTTAACATGTTTACATGTAACCTGAGTCCATTTACACACACACACACAAAATATACACACACCGGGTGTGCATGTGTGTGTGTTTGTGCGTGTGCGTGTGTTTGTATTCATATATACATGCCTACATATACACATAGGGGGTATGGTGGCTGAGCAGTTAAAGACATTGAACTTGAAACCTGAAAAGCTGACAACGGTATCGCACAAGGGACTGAGCTCCCATTACTTGCCCCAGCTCCTTCCCACTTAGAATCATGCAAATGCAAGTAAATAGGTACCATTTTGTGGGAACGTAACAGCATCATGTGTGCCTCGCGTACAGTCATGCTGGCCATATGACCATGGATACTGGCTAAGAAACAGAGATGAGCACTGACCCCTCCTGTCAGAAACAACTGGATAGGAAAAACCTTTACATATACACATACGCCTAGGCAGAAGAAAAAGTAATTCTAGTGAGTATGAAATCCACTACAACAGGCCAGGGTAAGCTCAAAATTTACACAGTGTTGAGATATGACATGGGACTTGACAAGGTATCAGTGGTAATATATTGCAGTTTGAAGTAACTATATTCCTACCAGTAACAAAGCCATTCCTGCTGTAAAGATCACAGTTGTCAACTATGTGCTACATTTTAATTCAAATGTGTATATAATCCTAATTGCAAACAAGGTCAGCAGGTGTTGCCACTTGCAGGGTTATAAATTTAAAACTGAAACACGCACAATAGTTACTTTATACCAACATTTTTTTCCATATTTATGTTGATTATCTGACAGAAAATAAGATTAATCATTAAAAGTAACATTTTAAGAGTGCATATAGAGGGCCATTAAAATCTTACTTACATGGATTGCTATTAAAATATGGATTGATTTTCATGTATTTATTAGATTGATCTTACCTTTCATTACTTAAAACTTGATACCTATAAAATGTTAGCGTAGATTTTAATAGCCTATGCACCATTAATGAAATTTAGCCAGCAGTTTGGGAGTGCTAAGAATTATTTTAAAGATTCATTTTTGGTTTAGGTCCTTAATTAGGCTTTACAATTTGTATATAAATAGAGGAAAATCAGAACATGTATAATAGTAACAATCTAAAACTCAGGAGTTGTTGTAACAGTAAAAGGGATTTATCTGTTCTTTATTATTTGGGAATGACTATCAGGATAGTCAATTGTGAAACTAGGATAGTTTTGTCCATTTTATAATTTAAACTATGTTTCAGTAATAAACATAGTTTGTAAAGTATATTTGTAAATGTACTGTAAAGAAGATGAAATTGATTTAAATTCTTGTTGACTCAGTGTTAGGATTTTTATATTTGAATAATATTTGTAAGAGAATTTTCACACACTAACTTATTACTGAGACAGATTTATCATTTTCCCAAATGTACTTTATTTTTTGTTAGTACTATATCAATTTGTCATTTCATATGCTGATTATAATACACCTTCATTGTTACTGTGTTGTTGTTTATTTATTTGGATTTTATTATTACTTTCAAGTTTTAAAATAAATGAGAACGATTACAGTACAGAAATTTATAAATGTTCACAATATTCAGAAGTGGGTTTAATAAAAGGGAACATAAAGATTTTTTCTACAGTTTTAAAATTTTAGTATAACAAAAAAAGTGAGGTCATAAGCATTTGGGAATAGATGTTAATAATTGTTTCCTTCGATGAGTGAGATTTCATGTCTTAGAATATTTGACAAGAAATTCATCTGTGGGTAGTTTCTGACAATAAGAAAGCCTCCTGTGAAATGGGTGGGTTGATAATATATCCCAAATATATGATTACTCTGGGTAGTTTTTTCTGTCTGGCAATATTATTTCTCTTATGCTGTTTATTCATAACCACCACAATAAAAATGTACTTGGTAATTTACAACCAAGGCAATACAGTAAAGCATATACTTAAAAATTAAATGAAAGTGTAAAGCAAACTAAAAACCCACCTAATGCACACAGATTCAGCTCATAATCAATGGCATCACTTTGCACCCCAAAGATTCTCTACAAGAGCTTAGTTTTTAACAGAAAAAATAAATGACGTTAAAACAAGGGAGGAGACAGCAAAAGTTTTTTTCATAGTTCATACATGCTAACAGAAAACAGTGTATATTTGCCTTCATTCTGTCGACTTTCCCAAATTGAGGAACCACTAACAAATTCCTCGGATTTACACAAAGGGATTCTTTTTTTCCTTCTATTCAATCATGTCCAATTCTCAGACACTGCCTGGACAAGTCCCTGAACTTTCCTGGGGAAAGTTTTCAGAAATAGCTTTCCATTGCATCCTTCCTATGGCTCAGAGAAAATGGCAGACCCAAGATCATCCAGCTGGCTTTGTGACTAAGGTGGCACTAGAACTCATAGTATCCCAGTTTCTAGCTCTAACCACTGCATCCAACTGGCTCTTACACAAATAAGACTTTTGGAAAAGATACTCCTCCACATATTCCAGTATTAAGTCATACAAGGTTCAAAGAGCCAAATCAGCACTTTAAACTGTACTCAGAAGTGGACGGGAAACCAGTTCAGGTTCTGGAGAACTGGTGCAACTTGCACCTATTGGTGAATATCAATCAACAAATGAACTATGCTTTTAGAATCAATTAAACTTCCAAGTGGTTTTCTGAAAAAGTCAGACATAAAATGCATTGCATTATTGCAGATGGGTTGTGACGAGGTATCAATTACAATTTAGATTTTGTTTGGACAGCCTTTGTTTCCCAGTGTTGTTAATGCTGTTATTCTTAATGCCTATAGTATCTGCCCAGCTGTCTGATTTATCAGGGTTAGCATGGCCCAGGTTCCATTGATTAAACAGTGCTAGCAATTGGAATCTCGGAAGTGTACCTTATCTGTCTCAGTGCCTGCCCTCTGAAATAAGATTTCTCCTGACATTTGAATGTCTTCCAGCCTACTGCTACTTTGAGAGGCCTTATTCTTTGCTCAGGACTTTGGAAGGATGCTCCTTTCTTCGTTTCCTCCATTTTTCACAAGTAACGATTGGCATCTAAAACTCCAATAGCCTCTGTGCATTTGCTAGCCTCAATTGCATGTGAATAGCTGAATTTTGGCTAGCATTAAATGCAATTTTACGTCAATTTATAAATTGCACCAAATCAAATTGTATACTATTCAAATTTGTACTAATCTTGACCTACCTGTATGAAATTCACTCCCATGTCTGATCCTAACATTCATGATCTTAAAGGGCAATCACATAAGTGGTTAATATAGAATATATGAATTTCTTATGAATCACAATATATTGAATTAGTGCCACTGAATATCTCATGGGTTGTATAACTTGGAAGTATATTAATTCTTAGTAATATAAGCAAAATGACTGACAGCTACCTGTATAGGCAGAGCATGCATGTGTGTGACAGAGAGATTGTTCTGTAGAATAAAGCTGAGCAATGGATATTCACATGGATATAGATACAGTATATAGATTAATAATAAACAAAAGAAGTATCTCTTAATACAATCTAGTCCTTTAATTGTTGAATATTCAACAAACATATTTTATGCAAGATATTTCTATCTTGTCTTGTAATGCCAAGCATGTATCTTTCCATGGCTCTTTGTGGCACTCGTAGTTTTTGTATTGTATAAGGTTAGTGTCCATGTTTCACTGACATATGTTAGAACAGGTAAATTAATGTGTGTGTGTGTGTGTGTGTGTATACACATGTATCTATATAATGTGAGTGTGTATACAATGCTCAGCCTAAATGAGTACTTCCCAACAGATTTGTCAGAAATTCTTTCCTTTCAGAATCAACATTTCTTATGGGACATACAGAATATTCCCACAAATGCAGGCCATTGATTGCAAACAAGATTTATTAATTTGCACACACAAAAGTATTTTCCCAAACAAATTCATTCAAGACTATGTTGCAAAAATGAATACACTCTAATGAAGGTCTTAGGAGCAAAGCTACATTTTAGACAACAAAACCCTAATTAACAAGAATTCAACTACAGGTATGTCTAATGATTCATTGAACAGGTGTCCAGCAGACAGTTGATTATAAAAGGGGATAATTTAACAAAGAAAATCCCTTCCCATTTCATGCTGTCAGCAATGGCACCATATGGAAGAAAAATTGAACAAGATCTGAGAATGAAAATAATTCATTTATACAAGAAAGGTAAAGGCTACAAGAAGATCAGCAAAGCTTTACTTATCAGTCAGAAAGTAGCAAAAGTGATATAAAAATTTAACAAAGCTGGAAACGTAACCATCTTACAGATATGTCCAGATCATCCATGGAAGTTAACAACTCAACGGGTGCATCTTCTGATGAGAAGGGTTGAAGAAAATCACCATGCAAGTTCACTGCACAATATGGCATACACTGCAGAGGAATGGCATGCATGAGTGTCATCCATGAAGGGAGCATCTCCTAAAGTCCATGCACAAAAAAATCCCACCTAGAATTTCCCAGGGCCCATGCTGAAAAAGACGACTTCTGGGACACTGTACTCTGGAGTGATGAGATGAAGATAAATGTTTTTGGAACTGATGGCTTCAAAACTGTATGGAGTCGCAAATGGAGAAATACAAAGAAAAATGAATGGTGCCTACAGTGGCAGTGTTCTTCTGTGGAGATGCATGAGTGCTGCTGATGTCCGCGAGCTGCATTTCATTGATGGTTTCATTAATTCACAGATGTACTGCTCTATATTGAAAGAGAAGTTGCTACCATCAGTCCGTCCCTTGGTTGTCATGCACTTTTCCAACATGACAATGATCCAAACACACATCTAAGGCCACTGTTGCATTTCTGAAGAACAGGGTGAAAGTGCTTCAGTGGCCAAGTAGGTCTTCTGATCTGAACCCAATTGAACACTTATGGGGAATTCTGAAAAGACAAGTTGAGCATCACTCTCCATCCAGCATCCGGGCTCAAAAAGAGGTTATTCTTGAAGAATGGAAAAAGATAGATGTTGCAGTATGTCTCCAATTTGTTCATTCCATGCCTAGAAGATTTGGTGCTGTCCTTACAAATCATGGAGGTCATACAAAATTTGTTGTGGGGTGTATTCATTTTTGCATTCACTAATCTTGAGTAAAACTGAAGATTTTGTAATGTAAGTTATATTATTCATCTTACTTTCACATAATGAGCTAAACAAATGTTCCGTACAGCTCACTTTTGTCAACATTTTGGAAATTGTTATTGCGTTGATTGGAATATTGATTGAAATGTTACATTTCAAAGGGGATGTAATTTATGCTGAGCAGTATATGTGTATAGATAGCATACTAGCTGCCGGTACCTGTGCTCTGCTATGGGGATTACCAAGAAAATTGAATGTTGGGTATAAAAATAGAAGCATGTAATCGAGGTCTTAGTGGGATTTCCCCCCACTCCCCATTTTGTAATTTTCGGACCTGTTGCTCCTATCCAGCCCCGCACTCACCTGCCCTGCTGCTCAAAGAAGGCCTGTGGGGCATTGCAAAGGAAGCCTCGGCCGGATTTCCTTTCCCCATCCCCATTTTGTAATTTTCGGGCCTGCAACTTCTATCCAGCCCCGCACTCGCCTGCCCTGCTGCTTCTCACCCATTTGGAGATTAGAGTGCTGTAATTTGTGCTCTCCCAAAAAACTCAAAATCAAACAACAGGCTGTGAAAGCTCTCAAATCAGGAGAAAGGTAACAAACGATGCTGGATATTTTGTCAAGTCAGAACCCTCTACCCATTCAGAATTAAAATTTTAAAATAACTTGCTTAAAGGATTTGAAAAATCCTTTCTTAGTGAATGGCTAGATGCCAAGACGGACCTATGTACCAAATTTCATGTTTGTAGCTTGTATGGTTTTCGAGATCGGGTGATTAGTCAGTCAGTCAGCTTTTCGCATTTATATATATAGATGTATATGTGTGTGCATATATGTATGGCTGTATATTTATATATGTGTGTGTGTGAATTTCATTTTTTAATGTGTGCCAGAGTATCTTGTGTTATCTAAGCAACACGGTTACATAACATGCTTTACATCATCTAACAGTGGAAATTCTGGTACAAATTTCTGTTGTACATACAAATTTATTAGCTAAACACTAAGTTACAATTTAATGTGTAAGCTGTAATTTCACACAAAACCACATCCAAGGTTTATTTTTAATTTCTAATAAACACCAGAATAATTGATTTTTTAAAGTATTTTTAAAAGAACTGATATCTATTTTACATTTAAACTAGTGTAGATCCAGTTGTACTAAAATGGCAATAATTGCACAGTAAGAAGTCATAATCAATTTGTAATACTTGCTAAAAACTGTAAAGTTCTTGTTACAAGTATAAGAGGATTGTAGGTTATATTTTGAGGATATCAATTTTATAAAGACAAATCAGTAAAAAAAAATGCTTATTTTGAGACAGGGATGCCACTCACTTAAAATATTCATTGTGATATCTTATGAATATAGTCATTGATAACTCCAAGCACCAAGTAGTATATCAAATTAGGTCTAAGTCTTTTGTATAAATTAACACTACTTTTCAAATTCTTCATATGTCAAGGAACTTTTAAGGGGAAAAGTTAGAAAAGTCACTATTTAGATTCTAGTGGCCATTGCAAAATTGCATTCAATGATTAAAGATTCCAATTTTTAAAGACACAGTATTTGTTACATTTCATTTAATTCTAGATGATGAAAATTTATTTATTAACAGTTTAATATATAACTAACAAGAAATTATAAATTTATTTGGGCTTCCTCTTTAATATATCAACTGTTAAACAGAGGACAGACTTCTTTAGTAAAGCAAAGAAAGTGCTTTACTTTCAACATGAAACTCTAGCATGTTTTGGATTCAGTTTTACTGGTTATAAAACACTACAGCAATTGCCAAATAATAATCTTTATTATTATTTTTTCAGTATGATTCTCAAATGTTTCTCTATGTCAGCATGAAAAGAAATGTCTTTTGTATATAACAGGATTAATGCTATTTCCCTTCCTTTCTTCTGATAAGAAAACGTCTTTGTCCCACATTTTTAGAAAACTGAAACCCTTTAAAAGCAAATTTTAGCTCTGCAAATCACATTATCCTACTATATGTTACAACATTAGTGAAGAAAGCAAGATTATCAATGTTTTTAAAATTGTTTCATTTATAAAAGTATGTGAATGTTAAAACAAACCATATGGAAATCAATGTAAATATATAGCGGTAAACAAACTAATATTAATTTCACTTTGCTTTGTGCAATTGTATGGATGTTTTTCTTGTGCTATATGGCTAAAAAAACAACAGATAATTAAACATTAAGCAAAACTTTATCTGAAATTCTGAATAAGAAATAGAAAACAGCCTGAATAATGTTATGAAATTAACCTCACCTTCTGGTGAGATGAAAGCAGTCATGAAAATAACCATAAAAAATACATGTACATTGTAGAAAATTAATACACTACTCTCTTCTATAATATACTATCGTATGTGATGTAGCAGTAAAACAGAAACATATATTTGTATAGGCATCTACATATATCCTCAACAAAAATGATTTAGATATTAATTATCCTCCATATGTTATATTTATAAAAATAATTTTCATCATACTTTAAAATCAAGATAAGCTTAATTTTTTTACAGGAATTTGCAATCAGGCCAAGCCCTTCATTTGCTATTGGGTTGCATGCTAGAAGGGAGGAAACTTCCAAAATTGAAATTAAGTGAATAAGATCAGGGTGAGCCATAAAATTTATATGATTATTCTCTATGTATGTATTTGTGTATTTACCATTTTATCTAACAAATTAATAATTACAGTATAAATAATTATTGCTAGCAGTATTTAGAAGACTCTGGAACTACACCAATGCAACAAGGATGAAATGCATGAAGCACTAGGGGATCTGCTTTATTATGAAGGACATGAGCTTCAATGATTCTTAACTGACATATTCCTCATTTCAATTTCTTTTGGCAAAAAATGGCAGGCAGTTGGGACCTGTTTCCTTATACATAGCTTATCTGAATCCCAAACAGTATGCAAACCTGGCTGTGATCTCTCAAACCATGTTAGCTTTATAACTTAATTTGAAATAGGTGTGTTTCAAAGAAAATATAGTCAACTTTAGCTACAGTTTATTAATTTGAAGGAAATATTAATTTGAGGTCAAGTTTTTATATTTACAGCCACAACAGAGGTAGATGATCTAGGATACCATGGCTATTATCGTCATAGAAAGCCTTAATTTACTGATGATCAAATACAGTAATGAATTAAATAAGCATGAACTGTATACAACATTTGAAGAGCTAGTGAGTGTAATAGCTTAGGTTGATAAATAACCATAATACACTGCGCTGTAGTGGCACAGTGGTTAGAGTGCAGTACTGTATTCTACTTCTGTTAACAGTCGGCTGCCAGTAAGTTCAGCAG
>JANHFO010006627.1:14014-24311 GCA_032468095.1 Pareas carinatus | reverse complement strand
CTGGATGTAAACAGAGGCGCCTCCTCAGCCTATCGCGCGGGATCGCCGCCCGGCGCACGGGGAGGGAGCGCGGCTCCGTAACACGATCCGTCGCGGACCGGTTCGACTCGCAGGGGCCGCGCTCGGCTCGTCGCATCCCGGAGGCGGACTCGCCGCGGACAGGTGGGTGCCCGGGAGGCCGACCCTCCCGCCGAGCCGGGGTAAAGCGCGCGCCTTTCCTTCGAGAGGAGCCCCTTAGAACATTCCGGACAGGAGCGCCGGGGCCGCCGTGGGCAGATGTGCGCGGTTCCCCCCCCCAGCTTCTTCTCCTCGCATGCCTGTTTGCTCGGATGCGGCGTCGGGATGGGAGGAGGCTGCGTTTCCCTCGGCATCGGGGCAGGGGCAGCGTCGGCGCGGGGAACGGGATGGCCGCTTAACCACCGAAGAGCCCGGCGGGGATCCAGCCGAGGCGAAGCGTAACTTTGTCTCTCTCCCCGCGGGCCGCGGCGCTGGCCGGGAGCACCCCCGGCGGCTGGAGCGGCTCCCTCCTTTGCGGGCGGCGCTTCAGCAATCGAGGAATTCTTGAGCGGGGGGGGCGGGGTGTGATGATACACACACAAAAATATCGCAAATTATCGCATTCGAGCCTCATAAGAGCAGCCCACCCAACCTTCGTGGCTTTCTGAGGTAGCCAGAATTGGGTTGAGTTCCGTGGGCTTTTTTGCTTGATGGGCGCGAATGTGTCGCGGCGTCCTCGAAGGGTCGCAGATGCTTCTAGTGAGGGGACCGGCTGCCTGGAAAAATAACGGACCTTGCCGTATAGCTCTGTTTTAGCATGTTGTTGTTTTTTAAATAGTACTAAGTAATCTTTTAACTAATTAAAAGTAATCATAAACGAAACTTAATACACGCAAATATAGTGTGCTTTTTATACAATATCGGAAAACGCTCGTTTAAAAATAAGTATTGCCAGGAAATATAGGACCTTTATTATGTTCCTTGAAAGGGGGAGTAGCACATCATATTTTCCACTCCACGCTTGCAAATGCAGGATTCTTATGTATAATTCTCTTTTCCTTTCTCTTACAACAGACATGGCATGTGCAGACTATGTGATCCTGTCACAAAGTCATTCTGTTGATAAAGCTTAATATAATTGCATTCATTGCCCCAAAATTGCGTAGCTGTAGACTTGATCCCCCCTTGCCACTGAAGTGGAAATACTTTCAGTAATTGAAAACAGATTCATGTCTGGAATTGTATAAAACCACAGTTCTTGTTTTCAAAAATAAGTCTTTTGTTCTCCAATTCTGAATGTTTGAACAAAGCATCCACTACTGGCTCATGAAATGAGAAATACTTAAAAGAAAATATAAGAATTCATCTGATTTTGAACAGCCATTCAGTAATGATTATAAAATGTGTATTGATTTTTTTTTAAAAAGCACTAAGATTCTCATTTTATGTGAATTTAAAGAAGTACTTTTAATACATTTTATCACTTCCTCAATGTAAATGGAAAAACATACTGATTTAAAAGTGGGGAACCTTTAGAGATTTTGATGGAATACTGATCTACTTCACTACAGACCTAGACAGCTGCTCTTAATTAACTTTGCTTTAGTTTCGTGGACATTTCATTCTTGAAAAAGGAACTCTTTCCAAGATGTTTTAGTTACTTCAAGAACAGTTCAGTTTAAACTTTGTGGGCCTTCAGGCAAAAACTAATTCCTGCAAACTAACCTGTTCAGGAATTTGAAAAGCAAAGAACAATAGAGTTAAAGAGTAGGTCTATATTACTACTGCAAAATAAATGAATAAAATTATGTAGGAAAAGTTGCTGGTTGGAAGATTCCGTACAAAGTATATGTGTATTATTTATACTTGTTGTATCTTGGAATGAATCTATTACTCTTTTTGTGGACAATCATAAAGGTGGGTGCACATTTTTGCATTTTTACTTACAGTGTATACTAATGCTTATAAATACTATTTGATGGCCTACTGATAGTTGGTTTTGAAATTACTGTGCAAAAATAGCAAAAAGTTCAGTAATATTGGAAAATATTTCGATGAAAATTTTCTTCATTTTAATATAGCTAAACTTTCATGCTAATGAAATAATTTAGATATCTTTTTATCCACTTACTTTGTTGCAAATATTTCTAGAGACAATTACCAGTTAATCCAAATTATTTATAATCAAGAATAGGAGAATACAGTTTGTTTAGACATTTCTTTTTATCTATATCTTTATTTATATCTAATAAATACATTGGAAGTTTGCATTTACTTTTTCTTTCAATAGAATGCCGAAGAAACAGATTTTAAAAATTGGGATCTAAAATGAATGCATTTTACACATTGTGATAATATCTAAATACAAGGATCTGGATAATTAATGCCATATGATATTTTGCATGCTTCACTCAGGTATTCATTCCTCCATAGAAGAGAAAGGTTACTAAGTATCCGTCACCACTGGAAATAATATAAAATGATAGAATTTTAGATCCATATTTTTGCATTTGTTGCTGGGCAATTAGTGGAGGTTTCAAAATTAAGACTTAAATATTTTGAAATACAACTTAATGACTCATACTTTTAAGCAATCTTTCAACAAATATATATTGGTTAGCGAAACAGAATATGGTCATTCTTAATAGGAACTTTGCTTATCTACCATAACAAAGTGTTAATGTGAGGTCACAGTCTACTGTAAAGGTTTTCAGTTGACCTGTTTAAACCCCACTGAAAAGGATGAATAGAACAGCAGCAGACCTTAGTAAGCAGAACCCTATTTCAAAAGACGATATATTTTATTTAATATTGGAAAGGTTAGAAATGCAAATTATTTTTATATTGATAACAACTCTCGAAGCAAATCCTATATCTTGATAATATTAATCAAAATAGTTGTTTTCCAGATCTTTTTCATTCTAAAGCCTAAAATTTGAAATTTTTAAAAATCACTATTTAGATTGATTAATCTTCTAAATATTGTTTAATAAAATGTATATGTTAAGTTACATTAAATCCGTCTTCTGTTTGGGAATATATTTTTTTGTATATGCATTCTGTTCAGAACTAATTGCAGAGCTATAGAGAAAAGTGGGTTGCATACACATCTACATGTTTCAGTATGTAAAAGCTTTTGCAATTATTGCAGAAACAATTTTATATTTTGATTTTGGTAGCTTGAAAGTCTGTGTACCTTCAAAAGTATATCCAATATACCTGTGTGTGTGTGTGTGTGTGTGTATACAGCTGTATATGTGTGTGTGTGTTACATGTTATTTAACACTAACACACACATATTTACAATGAAACATCATGGGAAACCATATTCCATATTGGATACTGAAAATGGAGAAGCAAATTTAAATTTGTTTGATAGGATCATGAAGTAAAATGGAATAAGGCCCACTACTAAATATAAATTAATTTTGCAGATTCTTAATAAATTCGTAAGTATAAAGCTGGATAGATTTTAATGAATTTGATTTCCATATGAAATGTCTTTAAGATTGGAAAGTTAGTAGTTGATTCATGTGATTTCATTTTACTGTATTTGTAAAATAGACAAGTAACAAATTTGATCAAGAAAATTATATTTGGAATGTTAATAGCTTCACTTTTTAATGTTTTATAATTGTAAATAACATGCTTCTGTTTTCATCTTACAGTATTTTTATTTAAAGCTTTTGTAACGAAATGATATAATTAATATAACTACTATTTGTGTATGAGTGAGCACAACAAACATCACAGAACAGTACAAGCAGCTTCTCAAAATTTCCTCGAGTTTCAAAAATGATTTTTGAGCAATAAAAAAATAGAGTAAGAAAAACAAAATAATTTGAATAGCTATTCAGAAAAATAACATGATTATGGACCAATTTAAATGTAAAGTTGTGTCAGACTTGCCTTCCTATGGAAAACAAAAAAAAGTGCTATCACCTACTATTCTACTTGCATAACATGGTCACTTTTTCAATATGAGAGTAAAATAACTTACATCATTTTCACTGATTTCTAACTGCACTTGACTACCAATATCAACCAACTACAGCTTACTTAGCTTCTGCAATGTCATGAGTTGTAAACACCTGAAAAACATGAGTGAATTGTGGACATAACTTGTTCACACTCCTTTCATATTTGACTGCTTCACTTCATCCCAAGAATCAGCAGTATTTTTGATGGCATCATAGATGTAATACGTACTTCTTTCCTTTAAGCTCATCACATCATCTTGGGTAGACCTGACTCCTTGTGAAAAAGTCTTAAGGGCCTTAAAGGAGGCTGTGACTCTCTGAGTAGCAAGGTAGTGTTGAACAGTAAAAATATTATCTTTACATTGGAGTGAAGGTTATCTAAACTGTTTAGATGTCCGGATGCATTGTTAAGCACAAGCAGACATTTGAAAGGTTTTCTTGGCCAAGCAATAACATTCAATAGCAGAGACAAATGGTTCAAGAATCAATCTTCAAAGCTGGCACTTGTAACTCAAGCCTTTGCATTTGCCTTTCAAATAATGATAGAGTTGCCTCAATGATAGAGCAAATTGCCCTCAGATTTAAGGGATACAAGCAATACACAAGCAAATGCTTGATCTTGAAATCCTCAGATACATTACTTCCAAACAATAATGTTTAGCCTATCCTTTGATGTGCTATGCATCGGTGCACTTTCCCCCTCTTTTAAAATGTTGGTCTTTGTAAGCATTTTTTCCTACAAAGTTAGTCTCATCTATATTTAATATTTGGTCTGTCAAAAACCACCTTCCTCAATTTTTCCCAATATTTCAGAACAATCATGTGCAGCACTGACATCTGCACTTGGGACTTCTCCATCCCCTTTAATCTTATCTAAATTTGCCCTCCAGTTTGAAAGGATTGAACCAATCCCTTCTCACAACAAATTCTTCATCACAATCACCTTTACTGGTTGCACATGCAGCTTTTAAACCCTTGACCAGTTTTTGAACCTTTCCTTGCAATTAAGTAAGGCTAACAGGCATATTACACTGTTTTTGCTCATCTAACTAAATTATCAATAGTCTTTCCAACTCAGTGATTAAACCACTGTGTTGTTTAGTAATAACTGTAGCTTTTGTCAGGCCAGGGCCTTTCACATGCTCCATTATTCTCACTTTATTCTTTAAAATTGTTCCAGTCAATACTGACCGTCGCCACGGACATTTCAAAAGAAAGATGGTGATGATTTCATTATTTCCACTTTATTTTCAATCATGATTTCCCCCCTTTTCTTTGATATATCAAAAGCACATGCATTGGATTTATGTTTCAGAGGCATGGTTACAAGCATAAGTAAGATAAAAAATTAAAGTATAAAGTTACACACTCCGTATAGTGTTAATGATGATGTGATCTGATTTAAAATGGTAGAATTGTGTGCTTTTTTCAAATCAATGAATCTGCTAAAGTCACACAATGTTTTCATGAGCATCAACAAAATAGTGTGTGAATTTGTTATTATGAACCGTGGCATTTAATTCCCAATTTTAAATATAATAGGCTACTAGACCTTCACCTGAGATGACCCTCCTATCATAAGACCTACTGACCACACCAAGCCCTTATAAGCAAAACACCAACACTGACATTCCATAAATTCCATTGAAGATGTTATCTAGCTTGGCAAAAAAACATTCAGACACCAACTCACAAGCTTGGAGAATGAACTTCCACTCTCATAATAGATCTTATACAGTCCATTTGTAAGCACAAGCTGTCCATAACCTGAATGATCTTAACCCAGGGATTTCCTGTAATAATTTTATAATGTAAATGGAGAGTTAAGTTATTTTGTACATAAATGTACAGTATATTTTATTAGAAAATAGTTTTTTTAAAAAAAACAAGACCCATTTCTGACATTTTCATATTTGAATAGCATATACTTACAGTACTTGCTCCTCCCAAGGCATACCAGCTAGAACTGAGATTGAGAAGGAAGATTTCTTTGCCACCACCATTGCTAATAAATAATGTTTTTGTTTGTAAGAAAGTGTTTTTCATACTCTTCACTGTGAACATTGTTTGTGTAACCAAAGATCCCCCAGCAAGTAAGAAGAGGAATGAGAGGATGATTTATTCACCTGGCATGTCTTTGAATATTTCTCTTCAGTTATACTGTGCTCTTGACTAGTTAGGATATGTGACCAACTCAGAAAATATGTAGTGATGCCAACAAGTAGCCAACTGTAACTACCATTTTATTTCCACTGCACGATTGCTGATTGTATGGGATGATTCCAGGACAGTGAAGCCCTAACAGAGAAAAGAGAAGGAAAAGCAATGTGAAAGAGGAAATAACTTAGCAAAACTTGAATCCTTAAGAACAGTTTCAGGAAAGCCTTTATTGTTTGAACACCCTATTTTGGTCTCAGAAGTAAGCATGCAGGAGAATTTTAATTTGGGCTCTTCTGTGGAAAAAAACAGCAAATCAAGAAATATTTATAAATGACTTATGCCACATTGTTATTCGTATACATCTAATGGCACAAGCACCTTTCACTGGAAATGAAAATTATATTCCAACCCACAACATAGAGCCATGGTGGTGCAGTGGTTAGATTGCGGTACTGCAGACTAATTCTACTGATTGCCAGCTGCCAGCAGCATTATTCTCACTGCCTCAAGGTTGACTCAGCCTTCCATCTTTCTGAGGTCTGTAAAATGAAGACCCAAGTTGTAGGGGGCTAAGAATGCCTGCATTTGTAAATCACTTAGAGAGGACTTTAAAGCACTGTGGAGCAGTATATAAGTCTAAGTGCTGTTGCTATTGCTATAATACAAGCAGCTGACTTCCTACTTCTATTTTGTTTCAGTGCATTCTATGAAGTTATTTCTTATCAGTCTTAATCCAGGACCTATTAGCTTCTGTTGCTGGCTCCACGGTCGGGTTCTTATTTTTTAAAGAGAAGGTTAATATTTTTCTATCTTCTCTATACCAATACTGCTCTTGATTAAATAAGCTTTTTAGCATGCCCTTCTAGCCAAACAATTTAATTTCAGTTTGAGAAAATCAAGGCCAACATTTGCCTGCTCAGTTGGAAAGCTAAATACTATTGGAGAGTCTCCATCCTTTCAGTGCCAAAAATTGCAGTGAATAGGACACACACAGAGGTTTAAGTCCTTGCCGTTTGTGGAAATCTTCCAAATCTCTGCTTTAATGGAAAACTACATGGAAGATACAGGTGCATCCAACAATGATTTTATATCATGTTTTTGTATTTTCCTGCTGGAAAAGGTCTGCTTATCTTTCAGACATGGTAAAGATTATTGAATAAACTGCTCATAGAAAGGCATGCACATAAAAAAGATCTTTGGAATATACAAATAAAACTATGTATAATTTCCAGTGAATAAAGTAGAATGTCAACCTATATGTCCTATTAAAACCCATGAAAATATGGTTGAATTTGGAATTTTGCTCCTACAAATGTTGCTTCCTCACTGCTTCATATTTTCTCTACCACCCTTATAGCAATGCTTAACTGCCTAATCCACCTGCTCATAAAGGAATAGAGACAAAGCAGGATCTTTGGATGAATGAATCACAGATTAATAAAAGTAAAGCTCTTCAAAAAGAGCTAATCTACAGGTGAGAGTGAGCCCTTTATTTTGTGTTTCTTTTTAATTCATGCAATGTTGTTTATTTATTTAAAATACTTTATTTAACCTGGAAGGAAGGGGGAAGCAGGTTTGTCTGTTCCCTGAGAAACCTCACCTTTGTTAGAATAATCAGGCTGACTGAAGCCCTAATGACTTGCAGCATAACTGAACTATGTTTGATGGGGTTGGTGCCTGCAAGTCCAATGGTTCTGATTTATTTTCATACCTGAGTGCACGTGTGTATAAAATCTTTAGTACCTTTTAAAATCAAACTTTAAAATACAAATTAATAGAAAAGTGAAGAAGTGAAGGGAAGAAAAAAATAGATTAAAAAGTGACAAAAATATATCAAACAAATATATAACAAACATGACCTCTTTTTGTAGTAAAGAAATAAGAATGGTACAACAATTTCTCTTTAAACAAATAATACTATCTTTAAAATACCTTAAAATGCTATTAATCAATATTCTAAAAAAGCAGACTTCCGGTTCTGGCTTCTTCACTGAAAGGGACGAGGCGGCAGGCGTTCCAGCTGCCAAAGTCCTTGTTTCCCAAGTTCGGGGACACTGTGGCGTTGAAGCAACGCTTTGGAGGGGCATCCGAAGAAGGAGGTGCAGTGGGGACCTTGGGACAGATGGCAATCTGCCCAAGAAAGTCCATCTTTCTCCTATTCCCCTGGCGAAGAAACGGCACATTTTAGCGCCATTAAGAGAAAAGCTGGAACAATGAGAAAACCAACTTTCACAGAAGTAACCACTCAGAGAAAAACAACAAGGTGAGAAGATAAAAGAAGAAATTTAACTAATCCAAAGGGAAACAAATTTGAGGTACTCTTTTCCTAAATCTGTTGGTACAGTATATTGTGTGACTTTATTGAAAATGGTTCCCCATATAAAGAAGTTAAAGCGGCGAACTAGCACGTATGGGGAGGATTGCTTTACAGAATAAATTAGAAATAGACAAAAATAATGAACTACCTCTGGGAATATTGCAGCTTCTGAGACTAATTGGATTACAAATTGGATTACAAAGGAATTTTATTAATTCAAAACTTTACTAACATTACTTTTAAAAAAATGAATGATTGAAAATTTGACTGAAAGCTGAGGGGGAAACTAAGGACTGTGGAAGAAAGAAAAGAAAAATAAAAGGACTAAATTTGACTGTACATTAAAAGGTGAATGTTTAAAGATAACAAGTAGGACCAATAAAGGATGAGAAAATGGCTGATCAAAAACAATCTACACTATATGATGGTGTCCCGTTTGATCAATGGTGGAAAAGTTGGAAAGAGGATATACAGAGACAAATGGACAGACTTTGTGAACATGTACAGGAGCTTCAAAAGATGAAGGAAAGTCCAAAATTAAATCCAACATTAAACATTAAAACAAGAAGGAAGAATTAAGAAAAAGCAAGAAGTTGAATCAAGGAGCTACAAAAAAAGAGACTTTTAGAGGCAAAAAGACAGAGGGGATGCAAAGTTCTTCAAAGAAAAATGGAAATAAAATGCATGCTAAAAATGTGAACCCCAGGGTAAATGACTTTGGAGGAAAAAGGATGAAGAGTAAAATGGGAAGAACTCACAAAATGAAATATAAGGTGAAACAGAGGAAAGGGAAAGGGAGAGAAGTAAAGAAGGAGAATAAGGGAAAAATAGGAGAAAGGGAAAGAAAAGAGGCTGGATAAAAAGCCAAATAAGAAAAGAAATCACCAAAAGGGAAAAGTGGATGTAAGGAATTCATTCATTAAGAAAGGAATGGGGTAAAAATTTAAATATGGGATTAACAGGAAACCAGGCTAACAAATACATGGTATGTGATATGTTTTTGATTGATTATAGGACAGAGATTTATTTAAAATAATATGAATGGGGGGGAGAGGAAAGTTTATAAATGGGCTATCATTCTCATCTTTTTGTTTATATTGGTGATTTTTATGGTTAATGATAAAAGTGGTGATGCTATATAGAAGGAAAAGAATTGATGTCATACTAAACAAGCTATCCAAAATACTAAAGGGAAAAAAAGGAAATTAAGGGGGAAATTAAATTTAAATTTAAATTTAAAAATTAAAGGAAAAAAAGGGGAGGGAGAAAATTGATGGAGTTTAAAGATGAAACATGAGGCATTTTATACATAATAAGAACAAGGAGATAAAAATTATCAGATGACATAAAGTGGAATAAAAATGAAATGATGTATATTTGGAAATGTGAATGTTAAATTCAAAGGGGAAAGAAGGAAAAAGGGAAAAAAGGGAATTATATTATTTGATAGAAATGAAATTGTTTTATTAGCAAATGAAGAAATATTTAAAGTGTAAGAGGGAAGAAAATATATGATAAGTGCTTTATGGAGGTAACTTTTAGGCCGAAGATATTGAAGGATACCTAAAAGGAGAAAGGGAGGATTAAAGAGGATATGAAGAAAGGGAGGTAAGGTAAAGAAATGAGGTTGAAGGAAAGTAAAATAGAAGGATGAAAGAATTGACATGATCAGACCGGGATAAGGGTAGGAGTTAGGATTAAAGTTAAGGTTAAGTTAAGGGGTTAGTTTAGGGTGGGGGAGTAGGGTGTAGGGTAGTGTTAAGGTTAAGATAAGGTTAAGAAGATATAGGGCTAGATTGAGGGTTAGAGTTAGGGACAGATTTACGGTGTGTTTTAGAGTTAC
>JANHFO010006626.1:38923-52665 GCA_032468095.1 Pareas carinatus | reverse complement strand
CACCCCGTCTGTACTAGTCCAATCAGAGTCCAAGCCACCCCGAATCCTATCGATCTTATCCTGCAGATAGCAGCTGAAATCTTTTGCTCGACCCCTAAGCGGGTCATCCTGGCTCTCCATTTGCAGGAGAAAACGGGTCACCTGGAACAGGGCGGTGGGGCGGCTGTCTGCAGAAGCGATAAGGGCAGCAAAATAGCTGTTCTTAGCCGCCCTGATCGCGTCCAGATAGGACCTGGTATATGTCCCAACCTGGGCACGTCAAGGGGGAAGCCAGCTTCATTTAACAGCATTGTTGCTAATTTAACAACTATATTGATTCACTTAACTGTGGACAGAAAGGTGGTAAAATCAGACACAATTCAGTTAACAACTGCCTTGTTTAACAACAGAGATTTTGGGCTTAATTGTGTGTCGAGGGCTTCCTGTAATGAATGAGTGCAATATTTGGGTACCAGGTGAGGCGACTTTGTCTAGTAGCTGAAAATCAACATTTTAATATCAAAAGTAATTTTGTCAAGGAAAGCAAGCAGAGTAATTATTGAATTTACTGTCGGATTGTTATAACAACAGTTATCCAAGTTCATAGTTTTTTAGCAACATGCTGAAAGAATGTTGAATGTGAACTCAAAGATATTTTAAATTTTCCTTTGAATGTCAGTGCCTCTATATTTTAGAAATTGATTTTTTAAAAAGCCAAATGACCTGTGTCGAATAATAATTATTCCTTTTGTCAACAGGCAATATGATGGAGGTTGTGGCAACTTACCGTATGCTAGACTCGGCAGAGTTAAAGGAGAAGCACTTCAGTGTTCTAATGGGAACCGCATCGCATCTTGATTGTGAAGTTTTAGAAGGAACCTGGCCTTACATATTGAGGAGGCAGTATGTGACAAAATATACATTCTGATTTTTTTTTTTAAATAAGAGATTGCAAACATATCTACCAATATTACCTGTCTGGAGCAGGCTTAATTTTATAAATTGTAAGCAATAAACTCCATGAGTTTTTTTTAAAAGAATACTCTTTTTACCTATGTTTTTGAGGATTATTTGCTCAGATGAACATTTTTGCATTCAGTAGAGAGAAAGGCTCTTCTGCAGGATCAGAAGATAACACTGGACTGTAAATTATAACTAAAGCCCATATCCTCTAATGTTATTAATCAAAGGACAGAAAAAATATTTAGTGGTTTTGCTTTTTGGATCAGACATTTCAAAATGTGTCCCTAAGAAGCCATTTGATGTAACACCATATGTGCAGTCACTGTATAGATCCTGCATTAAGGATACGCCCTTGGTTCCAGACATTTCCATCAGCAAGCGCTCAATGTCAAGCTAACATGTTCTGCAATCTTGGAGTATATCAGTCCATAAGCACTTAATCTGTTAGACAGGGAGTCTTGAAGAAGGGTTGAGACAACCAGAGGAGACCTGAGCATATTTAGGTTCTTGAATCCCAAAGTCATCAGAATTTTAGAAGAATTTGAAATTAAATGGTAAAGCCAGTATATGTCCTATATCAACTTTTTTTTTTTGTTAATGTTGAAAAGAAGTGATGATTAAATGAAAACTTATAATGAATTCATTTTAAAATGCCCTCAGTGGATAAGAGTGTATTGATCCACACTTAAAACATTGACCTCAGTAAGCTCAAAGCTATTATCTACGTTTCAAGTTCAAGCATGTAGACCCAGTTTACTGATCAGTTTTAGAGACGAAAGAAGCCATGTGGTTATGCACCCACACACAGGGAGTTTCTGTTTCTCTAAGTTTGTTTTCTCCAAGAAGTAATGGGACAGTTATTCAAAATGTGGTAGCTTATGATCTCGTGGAGTCAGAAACTTCAGCAAAACCATTCCCGTTATGCTGTACTTGCATGGTGACCAGAGCTTTGGACTCGTGTAACAATAAAAAAAAATAGATGCAGAGTCCTATTTTTGTCATCAGTTTCTTCATCGGGTAATACTATGAATCGTACAGTTTGACCTCCTCACTGTACCATGATAATGCCCTAACCCTGACCTTCTCTGACCTGATGCTTTTTCCATTTGTTGGAATGGCAGTCACAAAATCCCCAGCAACCATGGCTATTCACGGTGCTAGCAGAGAATTCTGAGGATTGTAGTTGTAGCATATTTTGAGGGCAGAAGCTCTGGGAAGTGTTGCATAAAACCTACTCATTTAGGCACCTTGCCATTACATTAATAACAAGCAACAACATAGCAATGAACACAGTGAAAATAAACTTTCTATTGAATTTTATTTTTTTTAAATGTAGAAATTAGTACACAACTGTATTGTCAAAAGCTGACCTTTTGAAGAGCAGATCATACTTGTACATGCCCATGTTCCAGCTACCGCCACCATCCATAGTGCTGTTCCTCTGATACTTCTACTGCTCTGTTTCCTCTATTTATGGCTCATGATTTGTATCTTTATCCAAGTTCTAATTTAGTTTTATCATGAACAAAAAAATGTGAGCTTTCAAATGTGACTACAATATGATCCTACAAAATGTCTCCGTGATCTGTAATAGGACAGAGACTTTATTAGAATCAACTATAATTTTTTTTAAAAATAGCCACACTTGAATTGATTTTAATAGTGGTATTACTATATTGAGGTCTATGCAGTTTTCCCTAATTGACCTGTTTTGATCTATTAAAGAAAAATAATGGATCAGCAGAGTTCAACACACACACTATATTTCTCCTATGAGACATTCTTGAAGAAACGCTTGGAGCAATGAATCTCTATTCTTAGAGGAAAGGAATACATGAATGATGTCTTTGCTGAGGAAATCATTACAAATGTGTGCCTGACTTTGTATGCCATGGTGTTATGTTCCAGGATATGATTTCTAATTGTGCTCATGTTATTTAACACAAGGCATTTCTTAAGTGTCATTTGAATTTCCCAAGTTATGCTTGTGTAGTTATGGAGTTATCGTATTGTCCATCTGATGAATACTTCTTTGTGGCTGAATAGAGCATTAACAAAAGAAAATTAAATAAGTTTACATTTTTCAGTCTGAAGAGTCTGATGATATTTGAAGATAAAGCTATTTCTACTAGCTATTTTCAATTTTTTTTCCTTTATTTGTCCATTGAAAAGTTGTCCGTGTATAGAATAATCCAGATTTGGCATAAAAATTGTCTCACTCACAAAGAGACTCTAGATTCCATGAAATTTGACATAAACATGGTTGTCCTATAGATAGAACCTCAGATTTCCTCATGGTAAATACTGTATCTGTTATAATTAACTATTCTCTTTCATTGTTAAAATAGTTGAATTCTAATCTGCATCATGTACAGGAGTGTTTATTAAACAGTGTTTGGCGGTTATTGACATCTTTAGTAAAAAGATAATCAGCAAGGGACGAATTTTCATCAAGCAGAACCTACTCACATCGATTAAATTTCCTATTACATGACAGTTTAAAAATTTTAGAAATAAAAATGTTTTATAAGTTTGAATAACCAACAGCTCTGCCATTTGCCATCTGTGATTGAGATGAAATTGAACATTAACATGGAATATAGCTAGTCCTCGACTTACTGCAGTTCATTTAGTGACTATTCAAAGTTACAACACTGAAAAAGTGACTTATGACCATTTTTCACACTTATGACCATTGCAGCATCCCCATGATCACGTGATCAAGATTCAAATACTTGGCAACTGGTTCATATTTATAACTGTTGCAGTGTCCCAAGATCACAATGATCAACTTCGGCGACCTTCTGACAAGCAAAGTCAATGAGGAAGCCAGATTCACTTAACAACCGTGTTACTAACGTAACAACTGCAGTGATTCACTTAACAATTGTGACAAGTAAGGTCGCAAAAGGGGGCAAAATTCACTTCACTTAACAACTGTCTTGCTTAGCAACAGAAATCTTAGGCTCAATTGCTGTCAGAAATCAAGGACAACCGGTGAAATTCTTCATCCTATTCACACATTTAAAAGACTAGAGAAGCCAAGAATTGTAGAAGTATGCTACCAGGATTACAATTTAGGTAACAATCAAGTCTGGCTTAAAGCTGGATCCTGAATAAAGGTAGGGCTTTGGAGGAAAAATAATCCTTCCAGTCTTAACCGGAGGCCTGACTGGAGTAAGAAAGAAATGTAAGATTCAAAAGTTCGAAGCTCTTTCAGCCCTTTGCCATACCCAAAATCCACGCAACATTTACATCAGCTCAGTTATAACACACTTCCTATTAAAAGCGATAGAAAGGATTTCTTTCCATTTAGAACTGTTCTCTCTCTTCCTATTTTTATACTGCTGGTCCTTTGATAGCAGAGCATGTAGAAGTGTTGGACTGTTCTGTCGCCAGTGAATTCCAACCAGCTGATAGCATTGATCCATCCAAAGCCTTAAGTGGATGCCTAATGAATGAAACTACAATGGCATTATTATGCTCATTGTGTTATTCATAGACTTGGTGTCTGTTTGTTTGCTTTCTTGCTTGCTTATTTATTTCTATGCTGCCTGAAGTATTGGTACCACTTCTTCTTGCCATGCCTGTCCTTTAAAGGCCTGCTGTACAGCTGAAGCTGCAAAAAAGCCTGTACAGGTTGAAGAACAAGTATTCTGACAAGGGAATGAGTTGGAAGTTTTTGTTCTTTATGATTCAAAAGTCTTCATTTCTCAGCACTTGGACAAGCCTACCTTTGTGAATAACATATAAATATTTACAAGGTTTATCCTTCTTTCTTTTCTTTTTGAAGTTTCAAAGACTAGCTTTCAAATGCCATTGCCCTCTAGGAATTTCAGGTAGTTGGATGCAAGGCTTCTTATATAATATCAGTTGAATTAGATAAGCTGATATTTGCACAATTAGAACAATGCTGCATTCACATTCAAATAAGATGATTGATGGATGAAGGGTTTTTTGATTGGCAGTTTTTTTTAAAAAAAAGAATCTGGCATGATTTTCAACTTGATTTGAATGAAGACAGCCAATATGAATATGAAACATTCTGTATCCACAGATACAGTGAGGCTACGAATTACAGCTAGTATTTTCAGAAGGAAAAAAAGCACCCCCAAGTTTCTGAAGTACTTTTGTAATACGTAAAGTGAATTGCAGTAGAAATCCTGCAGGGTCCTTTCTAGTCTATTTAACCCCAATTTTGGCAAAAAGGGCGTTTCACTTCGCTGATTCACTTAACTGAATTGAATTGATTTGGTAAATTTGGCTAAACTTTTCTCTGTGTTGCAATTAGTAGATGATCAAAACCATCGTATTTATAGGCTTGTGATTCCTCATGTTAGCATAAGAGGGCGGTCTTGTCTATTTCATACATCAGTTAAGTGTTATATGCACATAATGCACATTATTCTAAACTATTCTGATAGAAGAAATAAAAAGACATTACCCCAATAGATTTCCATAGATTATTTATTTCTGCTGCTTTCCTGGTATTTTAAAGCTCAGGAGATTTTTCACTGCTAAAGTTTGAATAATTGCAATTCGCTTTTCAATTTGCATGTTAAAAAAATAGAATGATGAGAAATTCCTTTTAATTAAGACCCAGCCAATCTTTCAAAACAAAGTAATAGTTCTTGTCAAATCAGTTGAATCTTCACAGAGATTTCTAAAAAAAAAAAAAGAACGTTTATACCTTGGAAGAGTTTTGGTTGTAGCATAGCCAATATAAATTGGATGCTTAAATTCTTTAATTGAGAATTCAGTGGAGTTTCCAGCTATGCTCTATTGGCACAAGAATGACAAATAACTCTTAACTTTTAACTCCTTAAGAAGATTATAGTGTTGTTTAAACATCCAAACCCTTCGCATGCAAGGATAGTCTAAAGCAGGGGTTCCAAGACTTTTTTTTAGTCTGATGAGTGCATTTTTAATTTTGTGGATTGCTTGAGAGTCTTCTTTCAAGGAACTGTTCGAAGCTATTCATGCATAAACATACTGAGTGCCATGAGGGATATAATCTGTTCTATAAACCTACCTATCATCCTTTTGCAGCTGATTTTCATGTACAGCACTTCACCTTTGCTTATTTTTGAGAAGGTGAGCACAGTGTTTCAACCATCCATTATTTTTATTTCCTACCCAAATACTGGTGATTGAACAAGGATACCTTCTGCACATGCTCTGCCTCAGATCTCATTGTGCCTATGTCTGTGACACTATGACCCATGGAAAAAGGCAATTGATCCAAATTATACACAGTGGATATGATAGATATCACCATGACGGTAGAAGCTGGAAAAATAATAATCATAATCAAGAAACGGCTGCTCCTTCCCCATCAGTCAAATTATTATTTTTTCTCCACAGAGGATTTCATAAATTCTATAACAGCACAGCTCATTCTGTTGCATAAATTTGCACAGCCAAGAAGACAACAGCTGACATTTTCTACTTTCTGCTCGCTTACACAACTTCCATCCCTTTTTCTCTCAGATGCTTCATTATGTCTGCAAGTCCATCTCTTGTAATTGCTATCTTGAGTAACCATTGAGATTCTGCTTATTTCCAAATACAATATTTTACTGCAAGGTTAAAAACCACACAATTGCTATTGTAGCACAAGTCTACTTTCAGATGTAAAAGGATGTATCCAGGCAATATCAAATTTAGGTATGGATCTGCCCATTACTGTAAGACTATATAAAAGTATAGATTTAGGAAAACAATGTTCCAATCTTATCTCAACCCAAGGCACTGTGATAGCCTGTAGCACAGCTGGTGTTTCTGTTTTCTCATGGGACATTGCCAGAAAAACTGGAAGGAACCAGGACCAATTCCTGATCTTCATGACTCAGTGTGAACTGTTTATTGCTGGTATACCAGCGGAGTTTCCTACAGATTGCTCTAAGGTGATTTTTGTATCAAGTTTACTAAAAAAAAGGGTAGTACATCTGCATTTCACTCTCACAACTCAAATTTCTTGGAAACATGGGAGAGGGGACTGAGGCTGATGTAGAGGGGAAAAGGGAAGAGAAGATGGCCTTGAGGGACAAGATGAAGAGCCTATTAAGACAACAGTCAGTCAAGAGAATCCAGGGTAGGAAAGTAACCTGAACAAACATCTACTAGACCAGGGGTCTCTAAACTCTAAAATCTTAAGCCCATCAAACAGTTCATGAAGTTTCAGATTGTTCATCAACTCTCAAACATACATTATGCTATATCAATTTTTTTAATAAATGCTAATTTAACTAACGACAGCCAGTTTTGTGGAATGGTTAAGGCATTGGGCTAGAAATAGGGAGACCATGAGTTCTAGTACCGCCTTAGGTATGAAGCCAACTGGGTGACATTGGGCCAATCTCTCAGGCCTACGAAGCGGGCAAGAGGAAACCACTTCTGAAACCTTGCCAAAGGAACTGGGGGAATTTGTCCAGGCAGTCGTCTGGAGTCAACACAGTCTAAAAGTCGTGCATACACAAACACACACTTAAACTAATAGTACCATGAATAATTAATAATAATCTAAATCTGCCTATCCCAGGTCCTTAGTAAGGACACTATCGGCATTGCAAATTCACCATCAGTCAATTGCAAAAGGCAGCTTTACTGGGAACAGCTTTTATTCTGCGATGGTATCTGTAACGCTATCAAATATCCACATCTGTCTATCCCATGTCCTTGGTAAGGACTTGATAGGTAGATCAAAATGCCAAACCCAGCCTGAACATCTGGCAGACTGTGCAATGAAGCATAATAATAGCTGTGTGATGAACAATAGTAATAACAGTAAAACTCCCTTTTTATGACTCTGTAACCCCTTCATTCTGAGTAGACTGGATGAAGCTGAGCATTTACTAGTCAGATGCCAGTCCTGATACCACGTAGAGTTTGCAGCAGATATTTTTTTCTTTGAGCCCTAGGAGAGAAACATCTGCTGCTACATAGGATGAACTCTCAACCTTCCAAGTGTGCAGGAAAACAATATTTTTCAGTAGAGAAGGAAGAAAAATGAGGAAACAGAAGGACCATATCTTTCCTTCTTTAAATTAAAGAAGAGGAAACCTAGGACTAGCAATGCTATGAGGTCAAAACTTTGAGTCAAAAATCCAGCCAACAGAATAAGGAAGTCTTCACAAGACAGAATAACTTGTGTATCACCTATTGAAGTAAGTGAAGCCATCCAGCTCATTATACAAGAATTGTGGGTGAAACCACAGTGTCCAGACCTCAAAACTTTGCCAATTTGTAGAACCACTTACCTTGCCATTTGGTGCAATATTTCCTTTGTCTGTTTCCATATTCCTTGTTCTCATGTTAGTACGGTCACTGAAGGATTTATATATCTAATTAATTCAAAAAAATATGGATACCTAATTTATATCCTGGACATCTCACAAAGCAACAGCCGCCATTGTTCAGAGGAATACAGGGATTAGAAATGACAACTAGCTATTAGTCAAGGACAAGAACTTCCATGAAATAGCAAACCCATTCCCAGTTTCCAACTTCTAAATTGATGGATTTCAGTGTTCTCCACCATGTCTGAATGCCTCGGTGCACCTGAACTTGGGAATAAATAATTTCATGCTTTTAAGAGAATTCTACTAGTGTTACCCCTGTACAGTTTGTACCAACAAATTTTCCTCTTCCCTGACAGCATTTTGCAATGAACCAGCAGCAGTCGTGATGTGCTGTATTGTTAATTTCTATCTGTAGTTGCTTTATAAAGGTTCCAATGAGCCTATAGATGCTTGACATTTTTCAGAGGCTAATTGCCTTTTTTTGTGACAAAATTCTTTCACATATACTTTGGGCGGTGAACCTTTCTACAAAAATGACTGCTATGAAAATTATTTGGCACCATTCATATATTACAGGAATTTTTTTACCAACTTGGCAATCTCAGGTGAATGGGCTACAAATCCCATCATCCGCAGACAATAGACATAATGGTTGTCCGGTTTGGGAATGGTGAGAAAGTTTGCCAGGTTCAGGAAGACGGCCCAACACAGATGTTTCAGTGTTGAAGATGATGCATAAAGGGACCATCCTTTTGATTATAGGCAAGGCCATAGCAAAGGAACCTGCCAGGCCCTCGCGTTCATTTTTATAATGACAATCCTTTATGTTTGTATGGTGGCTATAATGACAAACAGCTTGAACTCCTGGACACGTCTAGGGAACATTAGTCATTGTAAAATCTCACATCTTTGTCCATGTGGACTTGCTTACACTGTCTCATTAATTTCAATGGCCTTGTGCAGACTGAGTCATCTTCTCAGAAAAAAAAATGTTCCATGTGTCATCAGCAATCATGAATTTAACCTCCACTCTCAGGATTTAGAAAGTGGCATTTTTTTATTTGTTTGTTTTTCTTTTTCTCTCTCTCTCGTTTCTTCTTTCTCTCTCTCTTTTCTTGAATCCTTTCTTTCTTCTTTCTTTGCATTGTTCATTTAATTTAGTATTAATTTTATTTCACGTCTTTATAGATTCTATTTTTTAAAAAAATACCTTAACAGTCATCAAGTCTTGCTAGAGAGTAGAAAGCAGGGATATGAATCTATTATATAAAAATAAATGAATGCTTCTGAAAAAACAAGAAAGGTTAGCATTCTAGCTTTGTGAATGATGGGTCTTCTTTTAAATCTGCATTTAATGTGCCAAGCTTGTCTTACAATGATAAATTCAATCCAGTTTCATCAGCACTGGGACCAATTCACTAGCATCAGAGGGATGAAGAACAGTGATAACTCCAGGCAATTCAGAAGGGGTTTCCAGTTAAGAGTTCTAAAACATGGAATCCCTAAGGCTTTTACTAATTAGGGCAGCAGCCCCTAACCTTTTGGGCAGCAGGAATTGGTTTCATGGAGAGAGTTGTTTTCACAGACTGGAGGGGCCATGATTTTGTGTGCTCCTGCAAATGGGGCTTCACTTGTTTGTAGGGTTCAGTTTCTGACATGCCGCAGACCGGTTTCAGTCCATGGCCTGGGGGTTGGGGACCCCTGAACTAGGGTTCTTCCAGTGATTTTACTAAATGCAAGTTGTTCTCTAACTTAGGGATGTCCAACCTTCACAACCTGAAGACTTCTGGACTTCAACTTCCAGAATGTTTCTCAGTGTAATTGGACATCGCTACACCTGCTTGCCTTCTGATGCTTGGTCATCGAATGTCTGCATTCTTTGCTAGTTCCAAACAGACACAGACTGGCAATATACAGTCCAATTCCTGGGGTGCTTCCTTCTGACCTTCCTGGTCCTCTTCTCCATTTGAGGAGGGCTCTTAAGAAAAGCTCAGGCCATACAAAATAGTCTTAGTATCTCTGAGGGCAACAGCCTACCAAAGAAAGATTTGGTAGGTATGGTACCTCAGAATATCCAAATCAGGTTAGCCTATCCTTAGGCAATGAGTCAATTGCCCCGAGCAAGTGATCCTGGGTATAATAGGATGTGTAGCAAATGTTAAGTTGCTGTTATTAGTCAATTTTAGATAGATATAGAATACCACAACTAAATATACTTCGATACTTTGCCAGTGGGTTTTCATATGACTTGGTAAATTGAACCATAATTCAATACTCTGCCTTAAGCCAGAAAATATCTTAAACCAATTTGATTTTGCACCATGTAAAACTTTTATTATGGATGATATGACGATAGCCTGGACCTAAATCTATGGAAGGCCATCATGCAAAATGTTTGGGAAAAGCAGAACTAACTGACCCAATTTTAAATTGTTTTCTGTGATTCTTGTTTTTTCTTTGTCGACTATAGCTCTAGTTTTAAGGCTGTGTTGTCACCAAGTTTCATGCATCTGATAAAATTTATCATCACATTTACTGTTATTTCTTGCTGTACTTTGTCATACACAGATTTAGAAGGTTGGAAAAAATGAGAACATAGTCATGTCTCTGATTCTCATCACATTGTGGGCACTGAACATTATACAAATGTTCATGAAACCTCTGGCTATGAGTCAGGCATGGAATGTGTTGATTTGTTAAATTCATTTGGCATTGTGAGTCGACTCATCTTCAATATGGGAAACCAATTTTGATTCTCCAATGACAGAGAAATAAATAAATCAAGACTCATATATTCCCTATATTGGGCTATACAATTCAATATTCAAGTATATTGTGACAATGTGTTTTAATGGTTAATAGATTGGATTTGACTGGGATTAGTGGTTAAGACGTTGGAACTGAATGAGGGAACTCATATTCAAGTTCATTCACAGTCACAGAAACTCACTTGCAATCTAACCTAGGATTGATATTGTTAGCAAAAACTAGAATAGGGGTGGTAAGTATACTGTCTTGAGCTTCTAAAAGAAAGAGTGGTATAAATATAATCCATTAATAAATAAATTGTACGATGATGCTGAGTGAGCTTGACTTTTTAGTGCATTCTGAGTTACTTTCTGAGTAAAATATATACCAATTGTTTCTTCCATGCACTTGAGCAAGTACATTTTCAAGTATATTGACATATTGCAGTAAACAAAAAGCCTTGTATGCATTAAGAGTTCACACACAAACTGAAGGACAAGATATGGCATCTAAATCTCGTCCTTCAGAAAAAGAATTATGGAGATCTTGGAAGAGCTGCGGTAGAGAGGTTAGAGTTGCTGTAGGTATCAGGCCTCCCATTCAATGTTGCAATAGCATTGAGAAAGTTGTGTGATGTGATATGCAGGGCTGCCTGTGAAATTATTATTTGTCACATCACAGCACTGGGGAAAATACCAACAGCAATCCGCCCAAAAGAGAGACTTCTCTCTTCCAGAGGGTCCTATGGGCCAAGTAAGGAATGGTAGCATGATACGGCTTTGAAAGCATCTGTATGGCAGGTGATAGGAAGAGAATGTGGGAGTTACTTACTAGGCCCTAGGTAAAAGCCCGCCTATACAGTCCAATATGCTTCATCAGAAAGAAAGTCACCTCTGAACCAATTGAGTCTTCTCTCCTGATGCAAATAGCAGCTGAATGGGTAGCCTGTTAGCCCTCTGTTCCCATATTAGACTATTTTTTTAACTCTCCTCAATTGCTTCTAAGACTTATTTGGTGTCAATATAGGCGGCAAAATGCTCATATCTTTCTGCTCTTATTGCGTCCGCAGAATCTCGCTCAGTCGCTTTGTTTAAGGTAACTCGCTCCCTTCTTAATGTTGAGGGAGCAGAGGAGCCCTTACAGGTGAATTTTCATAGTTTCTGTTGGATAGAATTGCTCAGACTCAGATGGACCTGGACTCTGATTGGGCAAAGTCTACTGAGATGACAGAGGCAGGTCTTAGTCCTATTATATGGGAAAAGTTCAAGCCAGTGACTCCTGAGGAAGTGGACAAGACTGTCGGAGCAATGAGTTCCTCCACTTGCTTACTGGACCCGTGCCCCTCCTGGCTGATTTCAGCTAGTAGGGAGATTTCACGAGGCTGGATCCAGGCGTTAATCAACACGAACCTGAGTGAGGGGTCCTTCCCGCAACCTTTAAAGGAAGCGGTTGTGAGGCCCCTCCTCAAGAAGCCATCCCTGGATCCAGCAGAACTAAGAAATTTTCATCCAGTCTCTAATCTACCCTTTTTGGGGAAGGTTGTAGAGAAAGTGGTGGTAATGCAACTTCTACGGTCATTGGATGAAACTGATTACCTAAACCCTTTTCAGTCTGGCTTCAGGCCTGGCTATAGCACAGAAACTGCTCTGGTCACATTGATGGATGATCTCTGGCGAGCCCGAGATGAAGGTCACTTCTCCATCTTGATGCTACTTGACCTCTCAGCGGCCTTCGATACCATTGACTATGGTATCCTTCTAAAACAACTAAGGGAGCTAGGAATTTGGGGCACCGTTCTGCGATGGTTCTCATCTTATTTCTTTGATCATTCACAGTCAGTATTGATGGGAGGTCAGAGATCAACCTCTAGACCCCTCGTTTGTGGGATACCTCAGGATTTGGTCCTCTCTCCCCTCCTATTCATTATCTACATGAAGTCACTGAGTGAGATCATCCAACGAGATATCAGCAATATTCTGACGATATACAGCTTTATATCTCTACTCCACATCAATTCAATGAAGAGGTGGACATGATGTGCTGATGCCTGGAGGCTGTCAGGGTCTGGATGGGAATCAACAGACTCAGACTTAACCCAGACAAGACTGAGTGGCTGTGGATATTGCTTCCTAAGGACCATAATATATATCCATCCTTAATTCTAGGGGGAGAGAAATTGTCTCCCTCAGAACGGGTTCGCAATCTATTTAAGCTGTGAGTCAAGTGGGTGTCCTACTTGACTCACAGCTTAAATTATACCAGCATCTGTCTGCTGTGACTAGGAGGACCTTTGCACAGGTTCGTCTGGTGCACCAATTGCGACCCTATTTAGATCACCCAGCACTTTGCACAGTCACTCACGCCCTTGTCACCTCTCGATTAAACTACTGCAATGCACTTTACATGGGGCTACCCTTGAAGGTTATTTGGAGACTACAGTTAGTCCAAAATGCGGCCGCATGAGCTATTGTGGGTTTGCCTAGGTACACCCACATCACACCAATTCTCCGCGAGCTGCACTGGCTCCTTATTGGTCTCCGGACTCAATTCAAGGTGTCTACATGACCACCTTCTACCACACATCTCCCCATGACCTATTGGATCTCACAGAGTTGGTCTTTTTCGAGTCCCGTCAACTAAACAATGTCAGTTGGCGGGTCCACGAGGAAGGGCCTTCTCTGTGACTGCTCCGGGTCTCTGGAACCATTTACTGCCGGAGGTCCAGACCATCCCCACTCTAGTGGCTTTTCG
>JANHFO010006624.1:54370-68139 GCA_032468095.1 Pareas carinatus | reverse complement strand
AGGCTGCATACTGTCACCCTGTTTATTCAACTTATATACAGAGCACATCATGTGAAATGCTAGGCTGGAAGAATCACAAGCTGGAATTAAGATTGCTGAGAGAAATAACAACCTCAGATATGTAGATGTTACCACCCTAATGGCAGAAAGTAAAAGGGAACTAGAGAGTCTCTTGATAAAGGTGAAAGAGGAGAGTGCAAAAGTTGGATTGAAGCTCAACATTAAAAAAAAAAACCAAGATCATGGCATCCTGCCCCATTTCTCTCTCTGGCAAATAGAAAGGAAGAAATAGAAGCAGTGACAGACTTCATTTTCTTGGACTCCAAAATTACTGCAGATGGTGACTATAGCCAGGAAATTTTAAAAAAATGCCTGGGGAGGAAAACTATGGCAAACCTAGACTGCATATAAAAAGTAAAGACATCACTTTGCCAACAAACATTCGTATAGTAAAGGTCATGGTTATTCCAGTTGCAATGTATGTGTCAGTGGCAGTCTTCCTATGCTTTGCAACTTACATGTGTTGCCATAACTGGGGGGGGGGGGAGGTGGACTTTCGGTTGGGAAGAGAGCTGGAGGACCCTAAGCGAATATGTCTTTGGTATATTAATTCAATTACGAGTAGAGCCGTTGGCGCCAGAGAGGAATGAGGGTGGAGTAAGGCCTCTGATGGAATGCAGATTGGTGCTAGGAAGAGAGAAGTGTTATCTTCTACACTCAAGGACAATGGCTATAACTTTTGCTTTTGCCATACCCATTCAGACCTGGTTCCCAAAATAATGGATGCTTTCCTGATTGGCCAAGGGTGGGCTGGAGGGTGGAGGAAATTGCTTTCAACTTTTATGTTTACACGTGATTTTGCCAGAGCTTACCTTGCTTGGCTGCACTCAACTTCTTAGTAAAAGTACCTTTCTCTAACTATTATGGAGTAAGATTCGATCTTTCCTGAGAAGATTGGGGCCAGCCTGACAGTAGGCAAGCTCTGCAAAAAACAGTCAATAATGTCTACCAAGGGGACTGAGCAAAAGATGTGCAGTCAATATAGTGACCTGGAGGAAGTAGGGGCAGTGGCAGAGAGATGAAGCTGGGTGGACAGAAGTCCGGAGAGATGAATATGAACTTTGGAAGTCGAGGTGTTCACTTACTAAAGGGCTGGAGGACAAGGAATCAGAGGAACGAGGTCCGGAGATCACTTACACCCAATGAGCCTGACCACAAAGTAGACAAAGAGATCAGAGTGAAGAAAGAACACTTGGGTTAGCAGACAAAGATTTGGTCAAGCAGGACAGAAGCCTTCTGAGCAACATGTTTGGAGATCAATGTGCAAAAGAGCTGTTTGTACAGCTGGAAGCTCTCCAAGCCGAGGGCAACCAAGGGGGGGGGGGAGGATGCCGGGTTGAAGCACTAGAAGACCCTGACATGGCACCCCAAGCTGCTCAAGTGGGGGCTCCAGCATCCCAAGCCCCCTCCAGTGGGACAAATCCAACAGAGGCAAGTGGGACAGAGAAACACACCCCTTTGGGCTTGAAATATGGAGGAGACCTGGAACAACTGGGATTCTTTCTAGCCCAAGTGTGGAATTACATGCAGGACTATGGAGCAGACCAAGAAATGGAGGCAGTGAAAATCAGGGTCATAACTATGATCTTGGAAGTCAGAGCTACCAAATGGATGATTGCCCTCCACAATGAAGATGCTCCTGTATTGCAGAGTTTTGAGAGATTTATGAATATATTTAGGAGGAGATTCGAGGATCCATTAGCCCACGAAAGACCTGCTCCCACCTTAAAGCAATCAAACATGGGTGGAGACTGGTGATTGAGTATAATCAAGAATTCCGAGAGTAGGTCTGCGGAATGGTTGAGTGGTCAGAAGAAATGCTGATTGATTGTTATCAAGACAGCCTAAGTGATGAATTATATGAGAGCTGCAACATATGAGGAGCTCCTCGAACTCTACAGAGGTGGTATGTGCTTGCTGAGGAGGTGGAGATTGATTTGGCGA
The DNA here is from genome assembly GCA_032468095.1 of Pareas carinatus. NCBI lineage: Eukaryota > Metazoa > Chordata > Lepidosauria > Squamata > Pareidae > Pareas > Pareas carinatus. The sequence goes on along the minus strand of JANHFO010006624.1, from coordinate 66,135 downwards.
GGTCCTGTCACAGAAGAGTGCAAACCTGGCAGCAAACCTCTTTGCTGGAGAAAATGGGGCCCCAGAAGTTGGCTGGGCGAGCTAGTAGCCTCAAATACCCATCTAGGAAGTGTTTCCAATTCGGAAAGGAGGGACATCGAGCAGCTGAATGCAGAACGGCCAGACCTGCCCATCCACCCAGCACTGCAGAAAAAAAGTGGGGATAAAACTCCTTTGAAGTCACATGAGACAATGCTGGAAGGGGTGGAAGTTGTAGAGTTCTCCTCAGGGAGCCAATGGGATAGAGGAACTCCAACCACCTTAATTAATTAATGAGGTATTACATGAGCATTTATTTAAGGGGTTTTTGGTGTACCTGAATTAAATTTTGATCAATACTGAGACCAAAGCTGAACATGTGAAGTTAGTGAGGGTGGTCTTAAAGAAATTGCAAGTTGCAGAACTATATGCTAAGTTATCCAAATGTGAATTCCACCAAGAGAAAATAGATTATTTGGGTTAGTGCAAAATAGACCCAGAAAAAGTCCAAGCTGTCGTGGAATGGAAAGCTCCTCGCACAAAGAAATGACTCCAAAGGTTCTTGGGGTTTGCAAACTTTTACCAGCAGTTCATCCCTTCCTTTGCCCAGATTGCGTTACCAGTTACTAAGTTACTGAAAACAATTGGGGGATCAAAACCCAAGCCCAGCCAACCTCTGCAGTGGAATTTGGAGTGTCAGGCAGTCTGGGTCTATGAGAGTTGAGCTATAATGAAGGCTGAACATCGAAGATTCGATGTCTTGGAGTTGTGGTGCTGGAGAAGACTCTTGAGAGTCCCTTGGACTGCAAGGCGATCAAATCAGTCAGTTCTGGAAGAAATCTACCATGACAGTTCATTAGAATCAGAATCAGAATGTATTTTGCCATACAAAATACAAGGGCACACAAGGAATTTGTCTTCAGTGAGTATGCTCAATACCTACATATATGCATAACAAGGATACAATCAAGATACATACATAGGATATTCAGATGGAAAAATGATGAAGCTGAGACTCAGATATTTTGGCCACCTAATAAGAAGAGAGGACTCATTAGAAAAGGATGTGATGCTGAGAAAGATGGGAGGACAAAAGAGAAGAGGACGACAGAGAATCAGATATGCTGGATGGTGTCACCAATGTAACAGGTATGAGTTTGGGCAGACTGCGGGAGACTGTGAGGGACAGAGAGGCCTGGCGGGCTATGGTCCATGCGGTTACAAAGAGTCGGACCTGACCTAGTGACTGAACAACAATAACAAACTATATATGTGTATAGTATATACATTCCATCGGTTTCAGTTACTGATTTCCCAAGTTTCATGCAGAATTTGATTTTAAGTCTCTGTTCCAATTTGGAGTCCATCACGATTTCGCAAATGCACGGATGCACATGCTAGCTAAAACATCTGTAACATAGGACTCAATGAAGATAGCGCTTTGAAACTTTGTGTAGCTTTTCCTCAAGGTCATTATATGTCACTGCTGCATGTGCATAGCAATCGCATGATCCATTCCCCCACAGCGAGTATAGTCTCAGAATGTAATGATCATACCTCTCTCTCTCTCTCTCTCTCTCTGTGTGTGTGTGTGTGTGTGTGTGTGTGTGTCTGTGTCTGTGTGTGTGCATGTCTGTGTGTGAATTGGTATATTGCTATTTGTGGGAAATAATGCTGATCTCTACTTGGGATAAGTCATAATCAAAAAATCCTAATTTCTCCATCTGTAAATGGGCATTATCATGATGTTGACATTCTTTTGACATTCATTTGAATTCAATAATATTGTAAAAAAAAGAATCCAGTGTAAACACTCTGTAAGTTAACTGTCTGATTACATTTAAGTTGAAATGACTGGTGATATTCAACATGATTTACAAACAATTACCTTGCTTGATTTGTTATTCCCATTTTTCAGAAGGAAAGCTAGAACTGATCAATAGTGACAAATCTATCCTTGCCCAATGAGTTTCCAATTGATCAGGGATTTGGATCCAGCTCATCAAAACCAACAGTGCCATCCACTGGACCTTGCTGAGATTTATTAACATATGAAAGTGGTCTAATACAAAGGGCATAAAAAGCTGAAATTTATTAATAGATGATTTTAAAAAGAGAGTTGGATTTCAGTTGTCTGGAAGCAGCTGACCCTTTCCCCTCCCCAAATATATTGTCAAATGAAGAAAACTGGTGGAGTAAAGTAATCACTTTGATCTCTGTGTTAGGCCTATGAAGAATGGAAGGGCTTGTTATATGGAAGGGTTCATTCTCAAGAGTTCTATAATTCAAAGTATACAGTAAAGCTCAGGAGTGGAAACCAATACTTCCATAATTAATGAATGGCTTGATCGAGACCAATCAAAATGCTCCAAAAATATATGGAAACTTATGATTGCTCTAGAACTCTATATCAGGTATGGTGGTACTAAAGGCAAGAGAAAGAAAGATGCAGATAAATTTAAAATGCTGACAGTTATTACAGTCATTAAGCCCATGGCTGACAGTTACTTTTTGAAATTGCTGACTAAATGAATTAGCAACTAGTAGATGTTGCAAATATGACATTATTCCTGGGTCAAGAAGCAAGATTTAAATAGAATGTATATCTCTGACATGTAAGACTCAAGAGAGCAGAAATAAAGAAAAACATGACCATCTTTGCATTGTCAAAGTGGAAAGCTAATTTCAGTTGTGTGCTATTTAAAAAATTGAAAAAACTACATTGTATAATATTATTTAATAACTGCAGGAGATGAAATATATAGAACTCATCAGGTTGTAGAAAATTAGGATTTGGAGCAATTAAATATACAGCATTTTTCAAGCAACATAGAAAACAAAGGCAGACACTTTAGTCAAAAAAAGCTAATGTCTTTTGTACTTAGCTCCCATTGATAGTTCTTGAAGTTCTGATAAAAAAACATAGTGGATCCATAAAGCTGAAATTCACACAGCCTGGATTAATGTAATATATTTTAAAGAGACTTTTAATTTTTTCAGAAGCTTATCAAAAGTTCCTTGTTGAGAAGGAAAATAATGGCGGAGTGTGCCACTGTAAGACTCTTTACCTCAATCAGTCTTGCTTTATACCATAATTATCTAGAACGCTTGGGGTCAGGTATAGTCATCTAAATAGTTTGTGAAGATGTTGAAGAATACTGGGGTTAAGACAAAACCGTGGGGTTCCCCACTGAGGCTAAAATTTAATTTCCTCCAGTGTTTCCTCCAAAATGCTTATGGAGAGGAAGCTAAAACAGGGTATTAAAACTCAAATAAGCACATAGGGCTGCTTCCTTGCTCAGAATTGTCAGTGTCAACATTGTCATATTGAGCTGTAAGTCTACGAATAAGTGGGGTTCTATTCTAGTTGCTTGAAAAGTATTATCTCCATCAGAAATCCAAGCTGTTGGTCTCCAATTTACTTTCCAAGCACTCATGGATGACTCATGACCTTGAGAGAGAATGTACCCCATTTACTAATCCAGAGTGGGCAAGGCTGAATATTTTCAATCTACATTTCTATATTTTGGGAAGACTAAATAACAACATGTGTACAAAAATTTAAGGTGTCCAGTCTATCCCTTTAAAAAAATTTGTTTATAAAATCTGATATGTTTTCATTTGAGGATATTTTTTTCAAAAGGACTACTTTAAATGTACAGTTCTTAGCACTCATTCTATTCTATTTAATTTCCCCTAAACTGAAGTACATCAATCCAGAAATATCAGTCTGAACATTTCAGTGATCTCACTATCAGCCTATAGACCCAAGACAGAATACAAGTTGACTAGGATGAAACAGACTGATGAGTTATTCTATGAGTATTTCAGCTGATATCCTGTTTCCCTGAAAATAAGACCTAACTGGAAAATAAGCCCTCGCATGATTTTTCAAGATGCTCATAATCTAAGCCCCCAAAATAAGCCCCAGTTAAGATGGTCAGTCTGACGAAGCATTTAGTACCATATTTCCCTCAAAATAAGACCTAACCAGAAAACAAGACCTAATGTGTCTTTTGGAGAAAAAATTAATCTAAGACTCAGTCTTATTTTTGAGGAAATGCGGTAGCATAAGAGGAATTTGAAGTCTGAACTTTAAGAAAACTAAGACACAAATAATTGGTGACATAATTGCCTTGATGTTATGGAATGAATATTGTATTGCGTTTCTTCACACACACATACATGTACACACACTGACTCAATGTTACAAACTTTACAGAGATATACCTTGCTGAATATCTTAGAATTATCACTTTTATATTAAAATAGAAACACGTACATTGCAAAGTTAACATTATAATGAAACTTAGGACAACTTACCAAAGCATTATGCTTCAGAAATCTTATTCAATGTCACATCAACCATTAAAACATATCAAACTGTAACATTAAGATTACATCATCACATAGTACTAAACCACAAGCAGAATTTTTTTTGCAGGTGAGAGTCACTTTTTTAACTTTAAGTAATGGTGAAAGGCTACAAAGGATGAGAACGCAATGCCACAATGACACAAGGCTAGGATTTGTAATCCTTCTTTCCACCCTTTTGGAGAAAAAAATTAACATTTTAAACATTCAACCAACCATTCGTTCTTTAATTTTCCCCTGGAAATAAACATGAAATTGAGCTTTTAATTGATTGACATACCAGTGAATTTGAATGATGTAATCTAGAAGGAAACTTTGAAAACCACAAAGTAGTATTCAAAGTATGTATCCATATATAATTCCTTCTAATAATTCAATGTGTCTGCGTTTCATAATATTCAGCATAGTGCAAGCATGGAGCTTTTCTTGTCAGATTACACAGAAATTAATAGCAGAAAGTAATAGTCAAATGTATCTAATTCAATGATTCAGAGGGAAAATCTTTCATAATTAAGTTTAATGAGTCTAATAATTCTGTACTCTGCTGCATTGCTTGTCTAACTTCATGTAGAAGAACCAATCTATTATAACTAAATTATTAGTAAAAGCCAATATAAATTGGTTAAATAAAAGCAATATCTATATTATAATGTCTATAATGCAGTAGATGCATTAAAATTTACCATTCTATGTTAGATTGGATGATTGTATTCCCAATACATGGTCTAATTGAGTGAATGTTTAGTGAATGTTTAGCTTCCCTATACTTGCTATAACTATACTAAGCAAAAACCTAGGACCCAAATTAAAACAAAAGCAGTCTTGACTTCCCATGATATATAACTAAGAGAACAGAAAAGAACAGAAAATCTGTAATATGTTAAATTCTTTTGTTTCCTTTCAATTTTCTTTAACAGCCAGGAAGCTAAAATATCTACCCTGATACAGAGTAGTAATTCAGAATAGTTGGTGGGCATAACATGAAATGTGTATACCCTCATTCTGATTTAATGTGAATTGGTATCTGACCTATTAACTATAATCTGGTTAATTTGGTTTTAGCTTATTGCCCTATGGGAAAATAGCGGTGTTCACACAGAATCCCTCATCAGTATGTTTAAACCAAGGTGTCTTGGACAAATCACAAGTATCCTAGTTCATACAAATGTGATGCTACTGTGAATGGGGTAGTTGATCACACTAAAACAAATCAAACAAGTTTTTTAATGGTTTACTCTCATGTACAAAGCAGGCCATTAAAAGCCTGAACAATCAAATATTGAATATTCATTACTGACTTTAACATCTAAAATATATTTATGATCCTAATCTAGTTTCTATAATTAGATGACAAATTTTCATATCCCAGTCAGTATTATGGAAGCTTAAGCCCAGCACATCTGGAAAACACTTTGTTTGTTTATCAGATGTATACTATGTCTTTTCTCCAGGAGCTTGTTTGAATTCCTACATGACCACCCCACTCTGGTCTGAGAGAGACTAAATGACCCCAGGGCAGCCAGGTAGTTTCTATACTGAGAATGAAGCTAGGTCACTCCAATCCTAGTCCATTACCACACCGTATTAGTGAAGGTGACCCTACTCAGAAGATAGTAGAAACTGTTCAACATTCAGTAAATTTATTCTCAATCCTCCATACTATCAGAAATGTAACTATGCTATAGTCCAAATGTTTGACAGAAGTTAATAAACAAAAGAGAAAAGAAAATCGACCTAATCAGGAGAAAGTCAGATATATTTTGTAATCTCTGGAGAGATTTTCAACTATAACAATGTATAGCTTTGAGCTTCAGATAGATGCTAATGAACTGTTGTTTACATGTTTGATTTACTGCCTAAACAAAGATAAGACATGCTCTTGAAAACACAATTCAAACACATCCATTAAATTTGTCACAATAAACATGACAGCTTTCTTCTAACCTAACAACTGGCATGACTCATTTACATATTAATGAGAAAACTGGAATCAGGAAGCACAAATTGCTTCTGTCTTGTGAAGGGGGAAGTTACTGATCAACAGACAGCAATGTGCTCCCAATCGTAAATACCACAAGTACCACCTCTGCAATTTTAATAGATCTTACTTTTATTTGTGGAATCAAATCAATTGTTATTGAGCCATTGTTTTTAATACATTACAGAGGTAGATGTCAGAGTTATATGTATTACCATTCTTAGTTATTGTATCCCCGTCTATTCACCCAAAGTCTATAAATATTTACACATATAAGATTTACCCAAGATGTTAGCAATTCATATGTTCAAGAGCTAAGTATTACGCTGTGCCTTTTAAATTAGTTTTTAATTAGTTTTATTAATATCTTTCATTCTATTTTAAAAAATCAAGCAAATCTATAGAATTTTATTCCTTCTACGAAAAAGAGGCTAACAAATTCTTCAGAGAAGCAGAAAGTTGAATTGTTCAGCATCTTGGCCTTTTTTAGCTGTATCTGACTCTACAAATGTTGCTCCCTAAGGAAGTGCAGGGGAATTTTCTGAAGAGTAAGGCAATATTTTATGATAGTAACAGAAGCACAAATCTATCTTATCTACTGTACAAATAACAAGCTGACTTTAGCCTTGGGAAAAGATCTTCAGCATAAGTAATGCTTATTGGGAAGCTATTGCAAATGTCACAATACAATATGATGAGCGTGCTAACTAAAATATTGTTCGACAGTCAAATTTACTCTCTGACTTCTATTGGCTTAAATGTAAGTTATACATAGGAGCTTCCCAAATAAGTAGTATTTAGAGCGGAAAGGATAAATTAGATTAAAATTCTTGGTAGCTGAGACTGAATTGTAGACCCAAACCTTGCCTCAAAGATAAGCAATGTGTAATTTACCAAATTTATTAATCCCTAACAGGTCTTACTAATGATATGGAATGATGGAAGTTACTTCCAGCAATATTTGGAGGGGCATGCAAAGCCCACCATTACTAACAACATATCCAGAGGAAAATCTTATTAAACTCAATAAATTTTCTTACTAAGTAGAACATATAGTCCAATTGAATTCTTCCAAATTAGCAGCATAATCCAATATACGCGTCTATTCAAAAGTCCCATTACATTCAGTGAAGTTTATTCCCAGGAAAGTAGATATAGTGTTGTGTTTTACAGCTACAATTACAGCAAGGTTTCTTGAATTGAGTCAAATATATAGTACTCAAAACTAATCATGACTAACCTAAGATCTTATTTAAGGTGTTCCCCACTCTTGGAAGTCTCTGGTTGTTAATTGTGAGGGGCAATTCTCTTTGAGGATCTGAATTTCTACATTTTTTTCATCTGCCTTCTTTGAGGCAAAATATTTTGGGTGCTAATCGATTTTTAAATGCATTTAAAACTAGCTTTCATTTTACTAAAATGCATTAATATATGATAACCTGAGTGAAATGTAACCATGTTCTATTTAATAACTTAAAGCAGTCACTTGAATTTAGAAGAATTGTTTCTTTTTTTATTTTGCTCTTATATTACTATATTCAAATCAAGTATAAACAAGCCTGCCCTTATTTATAAACTGACTAATTAAATGAGACTTAATTGGCTCACATTGATTAATCAATTAAAGATTTAAGTCAATTAATATAGCAGTTAAACTAATGGTACAGCCCTAATAGTACCATCACATTACAATGCAGTACAGTATAGTACAGTACATTACCATAACAACAATATTTTATTTAAAATTTAAAATTTAAGATTTAACTGGTAAAAACTTGTAAAACCTTGCCAACTTATGTAAATGAAAGAAATGTTTATCACATGCATAGTTATACCGTTTTTATAATCCCAAAATTGTAGCTACTCCTGTTCCCTTTCCAGTAGCTTCTCTTAGCCTTTCCTACAGACAGGCAGAGGACATGCTCTTAATTGGGTATCACTAGACCAGTGGTTCCCAAAGTGGGCGATACCACCCCCTGAGGATGGTGGCATGGCTTAGGAGGTCAATAAGAGGCAAGGGAGTGGGGCAGTAGGGGGCGCTAAGAGGCAGAAGGCGTGGGGTCACAAGCCTCCCTGCACGTAAGGAGCATAAGGCGTAGCATGAAGGCCGGCTTTGGAGCGCTGTCCTCGGAGGGGGGAGGGAACCAGGCAGGAGACATCCCAGCAAGCCAGCAAGGCGAGTGGCAAGCAGACAAGGAGAGCAAGGCTTCTGAGTGAGCTTCTGGCCTCAGCCAGTGCAGGGAGGGACCAGGCAGGAGATGTCCCAGCAAACAGGCAAAGCTTCTGAGTGAGCGAGCAAAGCTCGAGTGGTACCTGCTCGGCTTCCCACGATATGCCAAAGGCAGTGGTAGAAGCACATGCAGGGCTCAGGCTTCCTACCACTGGGCCACTTGCCAGCCTCTTGTGCCACATGACCGGTGACCTGAAGCACAGTGTGCAGTTCCTGCAGCAGCAACACACTGGCAGCTGAATCAGTAGGTTGATTCTCTTAAGCGGCGCAATCAGGGTGTGGGGGGTGAGGGGGGCCTGTTGGGGCTTTGAAGAGCCAGGTGGTTTCCAAGCAGCCCATTTGTGGCTTTGATCATGGCTTAGGCCAGAGCCCCTTGACCTGGCATGTCCTATATCCCATCAGACCAGGAATACAAGCGGATGCAAGGGATCCCCGCCAGGAACTTAAAGAAGCTCCTCACCAGGTTTGTTTGGCCAAACTGGCAGGTGGGGAGGGATCCCTCATTGTGGAACTTGTTTCAGCCACTCCAGGCCAACGCAGGCTGCACCGAGAGCCCTGCCTTTAGCCCGATTGGCTCCCTCATCCTGCTGGGAGAGGTCAGAGCTGCAGTCGCCATCGGAAGCAGGCTGTGTTATGGGTCTCCCGGGAGGGGCCAGCTGGATGCTGGGCGCACCGGGACTCACACTCCCTTTCGGTCCCTACCAAGTGGGACACTGTTGCTGCCTGCCCACCCCACCCTGGAGACTCTGCATGCAGCCTGTTTCCAATGGCGACTGCAGCCTCGGTCTCTCCCAGCCTTTTTCCAGTGTCCCTTTTAGCCAAACATCTATTTCGAATAATGCTATTTATAGGGGGTGGGGGGTCATTGAGGATGAGATTGTAGCACCAAGAGGCGGTGGGCTGAAATAGTTTGGGAACCACTGCATTAGATCAGTGTTTCCCAACCTGCTGGCTGTAGAATTCTGGAAGTTGAAGTCCACCCATCTTCAAACAGCCATGGTTGGGAAACCCTGCACTAGACAGGGTTGATATAGGAGACATATTCAGTTGGGTCCAAACCAATCCCTTTCTTCAGCAACCCATTCTGATCCCACATTGGAAATATCCTGGGGAAGAACATCAGTTTAGCTGCATGGGCCTTAGACTTACCAAATAATTCTCAGTCTTTCTACAAATGTGAGGATCCTTGGAATCTTTGAGCTTGGTTTTTTTTCTTGCAGAAATATCATTACCTATTAGTAACTAGGGAATAAGGTTTGCTCACATTATGCCAGTGGCTTGCCCTGTCAGTGTTGGTGGCAGTGTCTTGCTGGTTCATTGATTAGGCTGTTGTTAACTGCTAGCTTATTTGTCTCTATTGGTAGTTCCTTGATTGGGGTATTTTTTGCTTCTTGATTGTTTCTTTTAACTGGTATGTAGATGTTGTTTTCATCCTTAATGAAAACTTTGCTCAGGGAACTTGGTAGGAAAAAATGCTGCAAGCTAACCACAGGTTAATTTCCCCAATGAATCAATAAAACTTAAAGGCAGACATTACACCCAGTAGGATTTAATGACAATACTTACACCTACGTCTTTTTTTTTGTTCTGGAATGCACTGGAAAGGTGTTCTGACACCTTTTTTCAGTGTGAATCCAGCCAAGAGCAACCATTCAGGTCCAGCTTGCCTTTCATTGCAACGATGTAGGCAGTGGCTAGATCCTTCAGAGGTGATTCCTTCCCCCCTCCCCCAAGCTGGGCTTTCCCCTACCAAGTGCTCAGCATCGCCATTGTGCTTCAGTTTGCAGGACGGGTGGCTCAGCTTGTGCAGGAGGAGCGAGAACTGTGACTGCCAGGTGTCCGGGGATCTGCCTAGGGGATGGAGGCAGCTTTGTGGCAAGAGCTTGGCACCTCAGTGCTGCAGCCTGTGGGCTAAGCGGAAGGAGGCTGCATCAGGTACAGCGAGAGTTTCCACACTGACCAAGGAAAAGTAAGGTCTACATGAAAGGCAATGCCAAGGCCGAGGTGAGAGAACACAGCCAGGAATCTTAGACTGGAAAAGGAGCGCCGATGCCAGGTGGTTAATTGGTTGCTTGAGTGTGATTTTTCTACAGAGGCTCGCTCTTAATATATCTTGCCAACTGAGGCTTTGCCTTGTAATGGGGGAAACATGAGAGATAGTTGGACGGCTTTAGAAAGCGTAAGCCACATGAGGAACACCTGAGGCTGCAGGTTGGCAGACTTGGGTTGCTCTGAAATTCAAATTGGATTCAGGGAGGTATTGATAGACAGATTTTTTTTTGTCTGGTCCATAGGTTTTCCCAGTCCCTGGTTATTTTGTGTTGAGGAAATCAAGAAAACTGGATTAATAGAATAAGCCATTTTGTGCAATACACAAAGGACCTTTCAAGACTTGCACCAAACTCACATAAACTTGTCCGGGCTATGTCTTTCTGCTGTGTCTTTTTGAGGGTTATCTTGTTAGGTATTAGCAGAGATTCCTTGGTGACAAGGATAGCGCAAATACAAAAGGCAGTGTGCAAGGATGAGGCGATGAACTCAAAGTAACACACCCATAGAAGGTAAAGGTATAAGATGGTTTATATACAAGATATAGGCACAGTCCTATATTCAATATCAATTAACAGTCCAACAAGTCATGCCCAGTCAAGCAATCAGTACATTAGAAACTAACCAGGATCATCAGCAACAGAGCAGTAACACCGAAGCACAGATACAGCAATGGAGAGAGATTAATGCTCTCTGGCTTCCTGCTTTATAGCAATTCAAGGTCTTGCACTCAATCAGTATCCTGGTCCCAGTAATTGCAATGAGTCATCATGGTTTACAGCCACATGTGGTAAACCAACTGTTTGGGCTCTTAAAGTAACCCTAACAACCTTTACAGACTCATACTATGTTAGTGTTTTCTACCCTATTCAGATACCAAAATATAACACTTGACAGTAATATATCTTGATATTTGAATATATTCCAAAATATATTACTGGAAAGAGAAGCAACAGAAGATTTATCCTGGTATGCTGTTTTGTCAACTTATGTTGGATTGATAGCATTGCAACTTAGCAATGAAGATTTTTTTATTGAAAAGTTTTAAACAATGTACAGAATGCAAAAAAAAAACATTTAGTGTAATTAACCCCCTTGAACAATTTTCCCCATTTC
>JANHFO010006624.1:27460-37618 GCA_032468095.1 Pareas carinatus | reverse complement strand
GCCTCAGACAGGATGAGGGATACTGTGAATTGTGCTGTGAATGCAAGAGCACAATTCCTTTAAGAAATAAAAGTGGTATTTTCAAATGTTCTAGAGGTTTCCAATTTATGCTATTTCTTCAATTTCAGAGCCCTTGAAATAATCAGTCACCCCATTCTTTCCCCCATTTATCTCAAAATGGACTTTTCTAAAAATTATTTCTTAGATGTTAAGTATTAAAAAAACAAAACAAAATCCCTACACTTTAGGGTGTTTTCTTTAAAAAGGGGTGTAATTGGATGCCATGTTTGCACAGTACACTAAGCAAAATATAAATGTGCATATTCTATCTGCACCAAGTGTATCATTTGTACTTTTTTTCTTAATGTGTGAGGAGTGTTTCACCTGTTAGGCCTGAGATTCCTGGAGGATTAAGGTTTCTTGTGTAGTGGAGGGGCACAGGTTTAAAAAAGTGTCAAGGAATCACAGGACCACAAGGTAAGATCTTATGTAGCTAGCTCAATAAAACTCTATTTGAAGGAAACAAAAAACTTTGTTTAGACTTTTTGATGTAACAGGCTCTTCTATTTCAAGTGAATTCGAAGTCATTCTTCTCAACAATTTACAATTTCAAGGATGCTGAATCCTGTTGATTGGCCCAGTCTGCTAACTCTTCAATGGAGCTTTATCTTTTAAAAATTTCAGGCAGCCCGGACAAGAGCTGTCTATCCTAGGAGGCACCACGAAGCCGCCTACGTCGGACAGAAGGCATGGAGAGGAGAGAGATCCAGCAATTTCACGTGTTTTGGACGGGGAGGGAGGGGCAAGATGGGAAAAAGACCCGGGTGCGTTTGGCGCATCGGCAGAGGTGCACCCCAACTGGTGAGCCCGTTTGGATTCTCCACTCATCCCTCCCACCCTCTTGTCCGAAAGAGGCGGCTGGCTTATCCTGCCACACAGTTGGCGGCTGCACTTTTCGCGCCAACTCCCAGCCCATCGGCGATTCCTTCCTATTCCGTCAATGAGCTCCCTCTTAAGTCCTGCCAACTTAGAACCGCGAAAGTAGAGGGAGGGAGGTGGAAACCGAGTGCAGCACAAGAGACGCTCCTCCTTCCTCTTCTTGTTCCCCCTCCCCCCCTTTCCCTTTCTTTCTTGCTGCGCCTGTTTGTACTTTAGCTGATCCACTAATCCCCTGAGAAAGCCTATTTGCAGTGAAGAGTATCTGTAGGGGGCGAGGCTGGTCCATGTGGGTTTGTGTCATTGGTTTGCAAAGAGAGACCCCGCCTATTGCCCAAAAAGAAGAGAGAGAGAGAGACCGAGACCCTACCTCTTTCCTAGCTATTCAACGCAACGGAGAAGGAAGAAGCGGAGGCTAGAGAAAATCACCCCTCGTATTTTTTTTTTTTTTTTTTGCTGGATCAGCACCAGCCAGAGACTTTTTTTTAAAGAAAACGAAAGGGGGAATCCAAGTTGTTATTACATCCCCCCCCCACATCCATTCTCACTTGGAGTAGCGGCGGAAACCTGGCGAACAGGGCGAGGATTAAGTTTTTGTGTGGTGTGCGCGCGTGTGTGTCATTTTAAGGTGGCTAGCAAGCAGCTACAGCCCGCGGCGGCCACCGATCGAGCAAGAAAGAGGAAAGATGCAACAACGCTGAGAGCCCAGGCGTCGGCTTGAGGCCAGGCACGGGGGGGGCTGCTCCAGGGGGATCCCACGAGCTGACGACGAGGTAAGGAGCGGGGCGAGCGGGCAGCAAGACCGTTCCCCCAGCTTGCTCGGGCGGAGGGGCTCGGTCTCTCTCTTCCCTGCACTGGAAATGCGGGTGCCAGTCCTAGTAATGTCCATGTGTTTTCGCTTCAAGGCGCCATCCAGAAAAAGGAAGCCGGCGGGGGTGGGGAGGAAAGGACGGGGGGAAGCGGGAAGTGCGAGGACATCTTTGGTCACATCTCACCTCCTGAGGACAGCTCTAATTCGTCTGGATAGACCCTCCCGTTCCTTCCAAGTCGCCCCCAGGATGTTACAGAGCGATTGTTTTGTGCGTCTCGGTGTGGCGATCGTGCAAAGGTGTGCTTATTTGTCGAAAATGCTTTCAGATCCAGCGGGCGCAATTGATCGTGTATATGTGCTGGTTTGTGTATGTGTGTGTCCCGCCCTCCCACTTTTCAGTTACGATGCACATCCACCCTTCCAAATTTATTTTGACACGACTGGCGTAGATCGCCCTGGCCTTTTGGGAGCCAGGCTTCGACCAAAGGAAGTGAGCGAGTCTCTTGGGGCTCATCGCCCGTCTTTTGCAGACCCCCTAAAGGGGGAACAAAATAAATAATAAAAAGATTATCTGAGCCTGTTTTTGTTGTTGATCGGGAGAAGCAGAGCGGGCGGGGGCAGATAAGTTAATGCTCTTTTTCCTTCCATTTTTTAAAAACAAGCCCTCGCCTCCCTCCCCCGCTTCGGCCGAGAGAATAAGTGAGAGGCGTTAAATGGGGTGAAGTAGAAGTCTTTTGTTTTGCTGGGCTCTGCATTGTTTACTTAGTACGGAGTGTGATGGGCAACATCTGCCAGCAGATTAGCAGGGTAACCCACGGTTTGCAGCGCTGCCAAAGTCTCGACCAAGATAACGGAGGAGGGAGGAGGGAGAGCGACATTCCGCGCAGCTTAGCTCGAAAGTGTCTTTTCTAGAGGCGGCGGGGAAGCTACTTCTTGCCTGGTGCGCTTCTGGTTCTCCCCCCGCCACCCTTGTAGTTGCACGCGATCCGAAGAAAGTTTTTCCTGCTGCTGGAAGTCGCGAGGAGGCGAAGCGATGGCAAAGCGGGGCTGGGTGGGTGTGATCGGTTTGAGCCCTCGGCCTCTTCCCAAACTCTTTCAGACTTGCAGGGGACCTGGGGAGGAATCGGCACGACTCGGGAGCTTTCTCGGTCTGGTGGGGAAAAGGCGCTGCGCTAGAGCCGCATCGGAGCAGTTACGAGCCCTCTTGTGAAGGTGAGATCCAGTAGCACAAGTAGAGAAATTTGGAGACCCGGGAAAGGGAAGCGGAGGTCGATCCGGGCACCACCGTCTGCGGAGAACCACGATTCGAGCCATGCCTTTCCCCGGGAACGCGTTCTGCCCAGTTTCATTGTGACGTTTGCAAAGTGGGCTTGCAGTTGTTATGTTTTTTTCCTCTGCATGGAAAAGCGGTGTGCCTTGGGGTTCGAAAGATGCATGATATATTCATCTTGGTTTGCTTTTAATTTTTCTCCCAGATCAGAATAATTTTTTTAACGACTCCTCTTTCCGATCTAGATAGATACGACGTTTGCGTCACATATTCATAATAATTGCTGCATTAATTATTGGGGGTGGGGAAGTGGTTCGAGCACTTTATACCTGCCGTGATCTTCTCCCCCTTTGCTCTTTCCCCTGTTGGAACCCACGGAGACACGGACTAAATGGAAAATTGAAGTGCTGCCTTTTCAGGAATGAAATGGCTGGTCGTCTTGAATAGGTGTTGCCATCTGTACGAATAAACAAGAGAAACGCCGCTGAATAAATCAGCTCCTTAGCAACTCCTGGACCCAGGATTTTTCTATCACTCTAATTTGTCCTCCTGCACAAAATTCTTTTGTTTCCAAATAAATCAAATAAAACTAAGTTGCATCTTTTTCGAAAAGATACCAAATCTGATTCATCTTTACTCATTTGCTATTTGCAAGGATTAAAATTCAGCATCTAAATAAAAAACATTAAAAATCAGCTGACTCTTTCCAGAAAGGGTTAATAAAGTGTGATAGTTTCACTGTAAGTGTAGGTTTTTTGACTCAGACTGACAGGTGACCACAAAAGCCTTGCTTTCTTTTCAGAGAAAATATATTGGTATTTAAAAACAGAATTCAGGATTTAGTTAAGAATTTCCATTTGTCAGCATTGTCTTGCAATCTGCATTACAGTACATAAGGAAGGAAAATAAATACTTTTTAAAAATTGGTTATTTTAAAACACCCTTGTGATTGTCTTTTAAAGTTGATGACAAGCAATGAATATGCATAGCAGTAATGAAGGCACTATAATTTTGTATTCTCAAAAAATATAAAATGGAAAAATAAAGCAACAGTTAACTTTGAGCTTGCGGAGTATATTCTTATTCTCAAAGTTTGTGGGATCTAATCTAATAAGATTAAGTGTGAGACATTAAGTGTGAGATGTGATTTAGTCAATTAACTGTACTTCTATAGTCTTCTATATATAATTGGCTATTATATATAGTGGGAAGAGAGATTAATTGGTATTGCTGTTGAGAAACATTTGTGGAAAAATAGGAAGTAAAATGAAAATTATCTGTTTATTCCAAGCATTTAAAAGTTATTTTAGGTTGATGGTATCCCTGGTATATTTGTGCCAATAAACAGTGGTTTTAAAAAAACAGTTTTTTTTTCAAATTGCACTTATGAATGATTATTTAATAAACTAATTTATGGTGATATTTTGAATGTGCATTCAGAATAATCTGAAATAGCTTTAGTTGATTGTAGTTCAGGATTTTCAGATCTTGTAATAGACCATAGCAGATTTTCCAATGATCAGTGCCACTTCATTAATATATCAGAAAATCATCTAATGTACATTTCAACAATAGTGCAAACACACACTTTTAAAAAGCAATGCTGTAATTATTTTTGACATTGCATCAAATTACAACTTAAAAAAATATGTTGTAGGAGTTGTGGTCATTCTTGTATTGCGATAGAATGGTGTTTTCTCAACATCTTATGAAATAAAGTATTACTAATAGTTCATAGTGCGGGTTAGAATTTGTGATGTAGTAGAAAATCTTAAATAGCTTAAAAGTTTCCAAGAACATAAACTGGAAAATGATAAGGCTCTTGTCTCCCTAACTTTATCAAAAAGTTCTGTAAATAAGAGCAGTTTGATTGTGCAATTAATTAACATGAAAAATTGCTTACTTCCTGATGTATATCAAAACTCCATTGAAAAGACTATATAGTGGACACAGTTGCTACAGTAAATGATTATGTTGGAATTCACATCTTTTTGACACAGATCATTTTATTGATAGCATCCAAAGAATAAAAACCTTTGGAGCTGGTTAAGTTGAGCATAATTAATTCATACGATGAAATGTAAATATTTACAAGATGCTGTAGTTTCAAAAATGACTTTCTGAAATCAAGGTTTCAAAATGTTAGTTTGAAACCAAGGATAGTGCTATATTCAGAGAACTATACAGCTCTATTATTAGTATTAGCTCTATACGGTATTAATTAACCTGGAGATAAGTTCCCTCTATGTCCAATTGGGATTAAATGCATCCTATAGTACTGCAGCTGCTTTGAAAACTTTATTTACATGTCACTTTCCATCATGCTGATTGCTTTTTGAATTCTAAAATCTAGTTAATCGAACTACCACCCTTAGTGCAGGACTGGTGGCTACAACACATGAAGTTTTAGCTGGCAATCAGCCTTAATCATTGCATGAAAACTTTGGAGTTTATTTTTGATTAGTATAAGTGTGCTTGAAATCTGTTAGGGTTATCTGGTGAACTCTGCATATCTTTTTTTTAAAAAATAAATGGACTAGGAAACTTGCATGAGAACTTTCTTTTGTTAATAAGCAGCTATATGGATGGTGACCTTGGGGTTAAAGGTTAGAAAGAAAAGGTTTCTGTAACAGCTTAGCTGTTGCAGAGATTTTTTTCTAACAAGTTTAAGGGAAGCTCTCTGAAATGCTTTTTTCTCTGTGTCTCTTCATAAAATTATTAACCATATCAGTTTGCTCCACCATACTGTAGACTGCAGCTTTATGAAATACATAAACATCCGCCTGTTGTTTCTTGATCCTTGAAGAAAACAAACTACTGTTGACTAGACAAACTCTGAATGTATGAACATTCCTGAAAGAATGGAAGGATTTAAAACTATTGATGGGTTTGGTTTAATGGGTGATTGATTCTGGGTGGGGCCAGTTAATTGATTGCTGTGTCACTTTTGTATTCTCAGTAAATCAACTTTTTTAATGAAATGGGAATTAGATTCTTGTAGAAACTTTGAAATTAACATTTTGATTTGGACTTCCTCTTTGTGACTATAGGTGTACAGATGTGTGGAATATAAATGAATTTCTAACAAAAGCTGAATTCTTACTTAGTGTGTCAAATTCTAAGGCGGCTTACCAATATGTTATCTGTGAAAGTTTTCTTTATGGGATGTTTCTCTTCAGGTTCAATTTAACAACTTTTTGCAAAGTGACATTTTGTGTAGCTGTAGTTCTGAAGCTACAACTCACTTCTGCTATGAATCGCTGTTGAAAGTCAAGTAATACCCTTTGTCCTTGCATGTTTCCTAAAAATAATTAAAGAGAACAGTTCTGAAATAGTAGAAAGATGCCACTAGCACACATTTTTAATACTGTCAGTTCAGCAGAGAGCTCTTGTCAATATAACATGAATATAGTTCCAGTACTAATAAATTTCTTTTGTTAAAACCATGAACTTAAAAGTGTCTTGTACTGAGCTATGACAGTACAGGTTGAGTTAGGTAGAAGATAAATTTTTATCAGGCTGGGCACTGTACATCTTTGTTGCCTTTTTAAAAAACAGTTTGAATATGTTGAAAAAAGCCACCAAAGATGTTCTCAGTGCCCAGCCTGATGGCATAAGGCAGGATAAGGTCATCAAATGTCTGACAGACTTATCATCAGTAGTATGACCAGAAATTACTTTGCAGCCCCAAAATCTAATCATACCTGATCCAGTTAACTTAAGATGTACCCTGATTCATGATTTTCTGTGGTATTCCTATTGAAAACTATGAAACTTATGGTAAGAATGAAGTGGGTTCACTTCATATGCCATTGAAAAAATAGATCAGATTTGGTTCTGACAAATGCTACTGAAGTTGTAAACTTGATTCTATATTGCATAACTTTGGAAAACATTCAGGATACTACTGAAAGGTTTGCTTGAATAAAACAACTGGAATAGAATAGAATGGTACTGTTCTGACTTTAATTTTATTTTAATGCACCAAGGCAGAAGTTGACAGAGCTGCTTCTGGTTGCTGGAGAACTACAAATCTCAGCAACTCAATAAACACAGCCAAGCTAAGGACACTCTGAAAACAACTAATTTTTCAAATAAATTGATAACATATACCGTACCTTGTTTTTGCCTTTTGTCACCATGTTAGTAATTTGTGGCTCCACATAGAAAAGCAATAATAATCGATGTTTTTATTTATCTTCTGAATAAATTCTTATTCATCATAGCTAACCAGGCAAACAGCTGCTCACATCTTTGACTGAATTTTCTGATGATGTTTTTCTGTCACATCTGCTTGTGCCAGTCTTAGATTCACATTACCAGTGTTATGGCTCAAATCAAAGTGGACCTGATTTAAAACTCCATTCTAGTTATCTAAATAGTTGGTTTATGGTGATGAGGAAAATCCATTTTGTGAGTTGACCCTGGGTTGAAAAGTCTGAATTCCTGCATAAGGTGGTGAACATTGAGTTTGAAGACCTAAAAATTCCTTACAACTCTTATCAATTCAGTGACCTTGAGCCTTGGTTCAGGAGTCTTGCTGGGGCTCAAAAAGTTACGAATCTTGATGGTGTTGGTTGTTTTTAAATCTTGCATTTTTTCAGAAGTTGAGATAACAATTGGGGAAGGTTTTCTTTTCAAAGACTGAACACTTCTATTGCTTTAAGTATTTGCCCCTATTGCAAATTTTGGCTTTTGTCATTTTCTTCTTTCTACTATCAAAAGGTAGTTTCACAACAATTTTCTCAATTAGGTTAGCTAAAAACACAGTTGGTTAAAATGCATGTAAATTAATCATCTTCATAGAACAATAAGACTAGCACTGACCAAGTTCACTTTTTGTGTCTTGTATTATGCATAGATATCCCTTATACACATAACTATTAATATTGTTATTGATCCTAATGTTTACTAATTAGTATTAAAATAAATAATTTTAATATACTGTCACATCCAGAACAAAATATTCACATTAGGTGTTTGTCTCTGCAGTTTGTATTACTTAAATAACTGAGGTTTTTTTAAATTTTAAAACTTTATTTTTCAAGTATTGTCTAATATGTCAAAATGTAATCCTTGCAGAGATCTTCTGAAATGGCAGTGATTACTGAAGTTTAAAATTATTTTATTGGGGTTACATACAGGAGAAAACATAGGTTGTTCAGACATGCGTACCAGTGGGACAGTCTTCATAAAATGGTTTTGTGTTAATTTCTCTACGATTCTAGCTGCTCAGATTGTGATTTCTTATAGCAGTCATACTAGTTCCTTCTCCAAAGGATCAACATCCATCACAATACATTCTGGACACATAGCGATAAAGAAAATAGCAAAGATTGTGCTCTGCATTTTGGATAGTGTGCCATCTATATACATTGTCGAGCATTACCATTTAGAGTTACTTGGAAAAGTGATAGAAAAAGAGTTGAGCAAATTATGGGAAATGTGTATTTTCTCAAATGATAGTTCTGTGAATAAATTTTGTGCTGCCTGATTTAAACTTTAAAATAAGCAGTATTTGGATTTGTCATTCAGTTTAGAAATTGTAGTGCCAAGGGTAATCTTGTGAAAACACTACACTTGATTGAAAATACAAGTTTAAAATTGAGGTCACTTAACTGTAATAGAAGCAGAACAAAATTTTAAAGTATATTTGCACATGAGTCACATTGTTCATATTGCTTTCTTAAGCCAAAAGAAGGACTTTATCTTTGCAAGTACTTGGTTTAGATTCTGCAGTTGCAGGAATTCAGTAATAATTTGTGAATTTAGGCTAGCTTGTTAAAAGTTGCTATTCCTTTTATCTCATTTGCTGATGTACTTGTAGGAAGTGGTTGTTATTCCCTTTGGTTTCTGGTTTTCAGATTGCTTATTAAAGAAGAATTACAACATAACAATTATGAATTAAGATATCCTGGTTTCAGTTTTCCCTTTCTCTGGAATTCTCTGCATAGCATTACTCCATGGTATTTTCTTTCAGCCTCTTGTATTCTAGCCTAGATGCTGCTGTCCTGTAATATGGGAGAGTTAACAGTCTTGTAAAGTGCTAGTATTATTATGTTTAAGCTAGATAAGACATGTGATTTTGGAGAAACTGCTATTATTCTTAAACTGCTGTGGCAAAACAAGACAACTTAAAAGAGTAATGACCTGTCTCTGAGAACTAGCTACTGTAACTTAGATGTAAAAAGAACTGAGAAAGGGATTTAAGAAGAGGTGATGATCAGGTCCAGCAAATCTTTGGATTTATTAGAAGAGGAAAAACATGCTTCCTTTCTGACTAGCAATCCATATTCCAGTTGCCATGACCACATCAGAAGGCACAAATGTCTTCTAGCTACATCTGATTCTAGCATCTTTCTGTGTGACTAGTGAAATCCACTGACACTATGTGTGTGTGTTTATGTGTAAACTTCTTTTTAGTTTTGGCCCAGGATGGTTTTAGAAAACAACTGAATTATATACAGCAAAAAGCAAGCATTTAAAAAAAATAAAAAATAGAAGCACATTTTAAAAAAAGAATCATGAGTTATGATATTCCTGTAAGTAGTATTATCACTGATAATGCAATGTAATTATATTTTGGGTACATGTCAAATAAGCAAATAGATTTTAAATGAGGATGGGGGAATTATCTCTATAGAGGATTGGAGGAAAATATTACAGAGTGCAAAACCAAATAAACGGTAAAAGATGCCAAAGTGTGCAGTAGATGATGTTATAAGTTGAAAAATTAGTGCTGTGCCAACATAATTGGCAATGTTTCTATTGAATATACTTAGAAGCCTTTCTTGGAGTTTTTCAAGAAAATAATTAGTGGTTATAATTTATCATTTTGTTATTAAAAGAAGGTATTTAAATTCTTGTAGGAATTCTGTAGGCTAATGAGAGAGCAATGATAAATCTGTACCATTTCTACTCCTAGTCTGCTTCTGTTTTGCTTCACCATTTGAAGTGGGGAATAATATAACTTGGTCTCACCTAGATAAGTCAATTCCCCTCCCTTCTCTACTCCCTCCCCCTCATCCCATTCCCTTTCCTCCATACCCCGTAATTATGTGGGATATAATTTATATTTGTTAAAGTTCTATGTAATTGAAGTTATCTGTACACCACCCATTCCCCCCTTTCCCCTCCTGAC
>JANHFO010006622.1:27002-37554 GCA_032468095.1 Pareas carinatus | reverse complement strand
ATAGAGTCAAACCATCTAGTGTTTGATTATCATTTCTGAAAGTAAGGAGATTTTTCACATTACCTGCTTCCCTTTTAAACTAAAGATGCTAGAGACTGTATATCTTGATTAGTTGCTCTGTCAATTGCTCTACCAATTGACCCCTTCCCCCTTGAGGCAAACAACTTCACATTGATTATCTCACTTTTAGATCCCTTGGCTATTGCTGGAAATGTTAGTGACACAGAGTAACTCTTGGTAGTACAATTTGTCACTAAAAATCATTAATAATATATTCCCATCTCAGATAGTATATATGTATGTGATAGTATCTGTATACATAGATCTTCATCTTTCCCCCTGTGTAACCTTCCAAAGACTTCTCACTTTGAATCTATGTTCTATAGTTATAAAACTACTTCATTTTGACAAAAATAGATGGCCACAGTTTAGCAATAAACTGTAGTTGGTTCAAAAGGTCTGTTAAGCCAGAAGGGAGCCATAGTTCTCTTTAGTTCGCTGTTGTTAATCCTGATTATGTAACCTGCTTAGTATTATGTATGTTCTAGATCATTGATAACAATCCAACTAAAATCTTATTAATTTAATTCAGGAATTCAGCTTATTAATCAAAACAATATACTTATTGAATTATATTTTCTAGAAATATGTATCTAAAGTATATACTAAAGTGTTTGAATGTTATATTTAAGCAGATCAGTGTATCACTTTCTGCCTTATTGTGTTCACAATAACTGTGAAAGATGTCAAATATTGTATGTATGTATGTATGTATGAATGTATGTATGTATGTATATGAGTTCTAAATCACTTAGTAAGTTTCCTAAATGACTGTGAATTTTGAGCCCAATTCTTTTAAGTACTTTGGCTTTAAAGACTTATTAAGTATATTGCATTTGTTTGGTTTCTTTTCCCAGCCCTGTAATGGAAGCACTGTAAGGGAGCGCTCAGCCAAGATCTTAAGGCTGTCTCAGGAAGGAAAGGCCTGTCCTTCTACAGTGGAGATAGAAACTTGCCATCTGAACAAAAACTGCTATCACTATGATTACAACCTGACAGGTACTAACACTGATCAAGTACTTGTAGATGATAAGCGCAGCCTGAAAGAAAATATTGCAGCTTGCCAGGCATATTCTCTTTCTAAATAGCCAAACACACGATCTTCCCTGATTTTCTATCCTGGTATTTTTTCAATTATATCTTCATGTACAAACTTCCTTACTATTCTGTGTCTGGTAAGTAGATCATTCATTATTCTGCAATAAGACTATTTGGACTCCCCCCACCCCCATCCTCCCAAAAAGTACATTTGAGGGACTTCCTCCATATAAAAGTAGTCCTCGACTTACAACCACAGTTCGGACCAGAATTTCAGTCATAATTCATTGCAGTTCTAACTCAAGTCAGAACAAAAATTTTCACAATTTTTATGACAGATAAAAGTGAATCCAACTTCTCCAAAGAGCATTTTTTGCTGGGGTTTTTTCTGGAAATTAGCAAAAAAAAGGTTGCAAATCACAGTTGTGATCTGGACACTGAAATGAATCATAAATGCGAGCTGATTTGTCAAGCATCTGAAATGACTATGTGACCATAGGGGGTAGAATGGTTATAAGCTTGAGGGCAGGTCATAAGTCACTTTTTCCTAAGCAGTTGTAACTTTGAATCATTGTTAAATGAAAGATCATATGTCAAAGACTACCTTCAGAGTTGATGTGATTAGTTGGTTATTTCTACATAGTTTGAGGTTTTTCCCAAACTTTCCTGACCTTCCTTTTGCATCTGGATAGTTTTATTTTGGATCTGAATTCACAGGTAGAACACAAAGTCCACTGTTTAGAATAGAGGACATCTTTTCCCTTTTTCTTTATGTGATCCTTAAATTTAAAAGCAAAATTTGACTAGAGCTGGAATTTCTAATGTTTTTCCAGATAAGAACCTTGCTGGGCTTAGAAAAGTGTGCTTGGGACCAAGTCCTGAGAAATAGAATGTGTCTAGGATGTTGACAAGTGTGGAGAGAGAACAAAATTTGGATTAGATCTAATTTAATTAAAATATATTAATTAAATGTAGATAACAGCTTCCCTCTGTTTTATACCATTTACTCTCTTTCCTATTAAAGATTATAATGGGCTTTGAAATTGTGTTCTTCTGAATTTAAGTATTTTTTTAATGCACTCTTGCAAGAGGGTGAATGTGATGAAGCTAACATGCCCCAAGAATTACCTAATTGAGAGGCTGGTTCAGTGCATATTAATTTCATTGCTATGTTCACCCCTTGTTGTGTTCTTGGGAGGCTGATATAAGAAATCCTCTGTAAGTCATCTGAATCTTTTAAAAATGAAATAAAATATGAATGAGGGAGAAAGGCAGGTTACTGCATTGTGTTGCCCTTTGATAAAACACACTGGAGACCTTTTCTCACTGGTCACTATTCTTGTTTTCTTCTCTTCCTTTCAAGACTGGAGCACTTGCCAGCTAAGTGAGAAAGCTGTTTGTGGCATTGGGATCAAAACAAGAATGCTTGATTGTGTTCGCAGCGATGGCAAGTCAGTTGACTTGTTGTACTGTGAAAAGGTAGGTGAATGCTTTTTCTTGTTTTGTGGTTGAAAACTATAATCTATAAAGCTTTCTCTTCGGTGCATGTGATCCATCTTGTGACAAATGCTTCTCAAAGCTATTCAGGGGCTATTCTACATTCCATAAATGAGCTTTTGTCACGATCAGTGATTTTGTCATTTAATTCCCTCTCTTTGCTTAAGTGAGTGATCACTAAGGTATGCTATTTTTTTCTCCCACACTTCTTAGGAATAATAAACCATCAAGGTGAATAAATATAATCTTAATTGGACTAGTCATCATTGTCCTAATTTGGAGTGATTCTTTTTCTCTGTTTGATCTTCTGCCAAAGTGCATTTCTCTCTCTCCCTCTCCCCCTGTATCTGTCTTTTGTGGTGTCATTTTCTCAGTTGTAAGTTGTTTGGTCATTTTTGTAAATTTGAAAAGAAAATGCCTGCACAAATATATTTCAATATGCTGATAGGATAGTGTTTATTAAGTTATTTTCATACTGATTGATGTGACCATCTTGCCAAAATTGACTCTAGGTAGCTTACAGACACTGAATAAAATGCAGTATTAATCATTAAAACAATAAATATAGAACCCAAATTTAAATTGTTTGTTTAAAATAAAATTAAACAGGTTAGAGAGGGAAGGAGCAAAGTGCCCATAGGGAGGAGGTGGGGTGTTCTCAACTCCATCAGCCGCCTCCAATGTGCCACATCCCCATTGGTGCCCCAGCCTGGTTGGCATAGCTATGTCTTCAACGCCTTTCGAAACACCTGAAGGGTGGGGACAGATCTAGCTTTGGGAGAGGCAAGACGCCCCAGAGAACAGGAGCTATGGCAGAAAAGTATCCCCCCCCTTTTTGCTGCAGTACTTTAAAAATTGGGGAAATTGTGATGTTCTCCTTGCTCTTCTTAACAGTAACTTGTTATCATGTGTGCAATTTTGGGATTTTGTGTGTATGAGATGTGTGTGTGTGTATATGTACATATACATGTGTGTGTGTGTGTGCACGCATGTATGTGTATATTACACAGTGATATAGAACGCACCAGAACACAGTTCCAACACCTTTTTACTTTCAATGAAATCACTGAGCAAATTGCTTAAAGTTTCAGACAGAAAAAATATAGTTTGGAGGCTTCTCATAATTTCTACAGAAGCTGTTAATTTGTAATTAGAATGCAAGGGGTGGATACGGATATATGAATGGAACTGATGAGGACATTAACTAGAAGTCAGGGCTAAAACAATCTTTCTACAACTATTGAGGCAGGTCCCTCTCAATCAAGCTTAGAAAGAGACTAGTACAATTTTCCACAGCCTGCAGAAGAAAAAGGCCTAGAATTCATCTATGAAACAAGAACCAGATATAGGGCTTAATTTCTGGATTCTGCAAGAATCAGATCATTTGTGTATATGTGGCTTCTACCTCATTTGCAATAAAAGGAATATATACATAATCATATTGTGTCTGTGAACTTCTGATGTAAGAAAGTCCCCTCAAGTGGAATGTCTGGAGAGCTGAGATTTATTGCTGTGCTTGGCATGAAATTTAATAGTACATGTCTCCAAACAATACTTGGCAATTGGTTTCTGCTGTATTATTTTATATTGCTTATTTAATGAGACAGGATTCAATGTGTGCCCCTTAACATGGCTATTTGAAAAGCATGAGTGCCTTTTCTGAAATTATAAGGAATGGTGGAATTAATTAAGTTGGAAACCAGGATAATCATTCCCTCCCATTAAAAAGAGCAATCATTACATCAACTACTAGAATAAGTAGGATTGAACCATTTTGTTTCCTTCACATTATAATTTAGGATTAGTGTTTTAATATTCAACTTTCTATTCTTTCATACTACTTATTCTCTGGTGCATATTTTTCCTTTCACACTAAATTGTAAACAAGACATCAGGAACTCTTATTTTTTTGTACAAAATACCACTGCCTTAGATTGTCTGAACATAATAGAACAATGTTTCTTAAAAGTGTAGTTCTAGAATCCTCAAAATCAAAATTACCGGTATTTCCCAGATATTGAAGATATTCCCAAAATTTTAAGGCAATGAAACTCTTCTCATTTTTGTTTTGTTTTGTCAAACAATGTTTGCATGAATAATATATTATAATTAGTCTTCAAATTAGGATGGGATTTGGGACTGGAATTGTTGTCTCTCAATGATGCGGTCCTAAGCAGGACCACATCCCTTAGTGTCTGAAATTCAGGCAGTAACACTAACGATTGTATTACTGACCCTCAGAACATGCTACAGTATCACATTTTGTTGGTTTTTTTAAAGGTATTGTTGACCAATGAAAACCAATGCTGACATCATGAATGTTGAGTCAGTGTAGAGCTGCCTTGTAGCAATTTATTTTTTTAAAAAAATTGTATCACTGAAAACAAACACTTTGCGGCCAGATTTGGTCAGTAGGATCTTAATGATCTACGATAGACTTAAAATGGAACTGGGCCATAATTTTCCTCTCTATTAGGTAAGCGAAAGCTAGTTAATTTCATTAAAGAACTACAAGCTTGTTTAGATTTTTATATGAATTGGTACAATTTTTCCTTTTGTAATTATTAACTTATAATCTAACTTTATTGCATCTGACATGCTAATTGGTATATTTTTCTTTTTTTAGCTTGGTCTGGAAAAAACTTGGAATATGAACACCTCCTGCATGGTGGAATGTCCTGTGAACTGTCAGCTGTCAGACTGGTCTTCATGGTCTGAATGCTCGCAGGCTTGTGGTCTAACTGGTTAGTTCAAAACCTTGATTGATCAATGAGCCCAGTTATCAGACATTAGGAAAAACAAGAAGGTGTGGGGGGTTTGAAAGAAAGATTCCAAAATGAGACACGTTTGCTTTGCTTTCCTATGAGGTCGATGTATTGCCAGCTTTGTGCTGAATGAATTGCCATTCAGAGGGCAAAAGACAGACATGGTGAATGTTTCTGTGGGATGACCACAGGAAGCTATCTCAATGGAATTGCTTCTCAACCTTGGCATCTTGAAGATGTATGAACTTAAATTCACTGGTGTTTTGGGGATTCTGGGAGTTGGAGTCCATATGTCTTCAAGTTACCGAGATTGAGAGACTTGTTCTATGTTATCCTAAAGCAAACAAAGCTTGTCTTAAGCTGGAAGAAATTTTGCCTGAGGGTATTATGTTCCCTTTCTGCAAATCAACTTACATCTATGTTATTAAGGCATCTCTTTTGTGGTCACAAAAAATAGAACATCAAGGAAGATACTAAAAATGTGATAGTATTGACACCAGACATTCTCCCATTTAAGCTTAAGTCTTGATTATCCTGGTTTATGCATTTATGCAAGTACATGTAGGAAGAAAAATATAAAGTAAGGGCAATTCTCCTCACTATTCTAATTTAACAAAATATTAGATCTACTTGTAGAATAGGTGCTTTCCTCTCTTAAGCGTCTTACACCATCCATTTTCAAATGCGTGAAATTAAAGTAAACTGAGCAGAAATAATGCCAAGCCAGATTTTTTCACCTTTTATTTCTTAGCAAGCCATAGTGGTCTAGCTAGCATATATCACATAACAGAGGAATTAACACAGCAGGTTAATCTTTAAAAAGATAAATCATTTGATTATGTATGAGTTATATCAAATACCTGACTCTTAGGCTCTAGAGGGCAATAATGGTATAAATCTTTCCTTAGCTAACGACCAAAAGCTTATTGAAAAGTCAGATTTATGCTATTCTCTGTTCAAAAAAGTGAGCAGTATTTGTGTTTCCAAGATAAATTTGCCAAAGAAAGATTGTTGCCACCAAACATACCTGTTTCAGTGCCCCCTTCTCTCCTAATAGGAGAGAACTTTTAACAGGAACTCTCACCAAATTAGAAGACAGGACTACTAGAAAAGATCCCGATGTTGGGAAAGATTGAAGGCAAAAGGAGAAGGGGATTGCAGAGGATGAGATGGTTAGATAAGGCCATAAATGCAATGAACATGAATTTGGGTAAACTCTGGAACACAATGAAGGAGGGGGAGGGCTGGCATGCTGTCGTCCTTGGTCATGAAGAGTCAGACATGACTTAATGACTGAACAAGAACAATTCTATTCACTAAGGTTAGATGGACAGACTTGACTTGGAATAAGTGGTCTCCAAAATACCCAGTCCCATGCTATATAGGCAACAACCAGCATCCTTGAACTGCAGTTGGAAACAGACCAATAACCAGCACAACTCCTGCAATAGCATAATGTGACTATACTTCAATTCTGTACTAAGCCACTGGGCTGCTGTGTTTTGTGTTTGCTGATGTTTCTAAGTGGTATTCAAGTTATGTGAATTTTAGTAATTGAAGTACAGGAGGACGGGTATAAACCATGGTCTTATGCCTCTTGTTCTAGGTAAGGTTGCAACTCATATGTGTAGGCCCTCCTGGCCTCAGTCTCCCCTTGCTCTTCCAGTAGTAGTAGTGATTCGAGGAGGATCCCAGTTTATGAGCCAATTCTTTTAAGGGAAGCCCAACTTTTCCAGGAGTCAAGTTGGATGTCACCTGTTATCGGTTGGCTTCTGAACCAACAATTTTTTCTTTTTCTTGGGTTTTGTTATTTGATTTGTGGCTCATGCTATGAAAGTGTAATGATCAATAGATAACTAATCAAGAATGCGTTGTAGATGTTAATCTTATTGTGAGGCAATCTCTTTTGAATAGGGGATTCATTTCATTTGTGATATCATAGAACTACATTGCCGCATGGTCCATTTGTAGCATTGGCAGATAATTCTGCTTTTAGTGACTGTCAAAGCTGCATGCAATATAACAATTGTTTCTTTATTGCCTCAAATTTGGTCAAGACGCCTATTATGATAAATAGTATTTGACATGCTTAGATTCATTTCAAGCAGATGTCAGATTATCCTATGCAGACAAAACAGGTAAAATATACAAATATACATGTTTTGAAATACATTCATTTGTCCCATCAATGAATATTTTATCACAACAATGAATTTTATACTTTAGAAAGAAAGAATCAGCCAAAAGAATTCTGGATCACTAATGGCATAAAAAATGGGTAGGTGGGGGGTTTATATGTATATAAATTCTCGAGCAGGTTTGTTATAACTGATACATAACAGAGCTTCCACTTTTAGTGGATCTAAGCCAGCCTTTCCTACTTGATATCCCCCAGCTATACTGGACTTTAATTAACCCAATTACTGATTGGGAGTTCTGTGAGTTGAATCTCATACCTCAGGGAGGCAATTGAATGGGGAAAATTGATCCAAGCCATGTGAGACTATAACACTGGAATGTTCCTTAAAATATACCAGCTACGAGGGGAAGAACAACATTCCTAGCTACGACTATGAACTGAAACGACATGCCTTAAAACGTATACAATATCTGTGTTAAATGCACTCTTTTTCTCTGCTTTGAAGGAAGAATGACACGAAAGAGAACAGTTATTCAACCTTTCCAAGGTGATGGCAGACCTTGTCCTTCACAAATGGAACAGTTCAAACCTTGCCCAGTTAAACCTTGCTATCGATGGCAGTACAATCCATGGGAAGAATGTAAAGTTGAGGTAAACTAGCACATGGAGCTTTCTATCCTTAGATATTTGTGATGCATAGGGCATCTGGAGCATAGGGCATCTGGGGTATCTGGAGAGTGGCAGATTACGGAAAGCTTACTTTTATATTTCCATTGATGGCCTTACACTTTGACGTAAACAGAAAAGCAAGAATCTATAGTACAATTTACTAATGGGCTGTTCTATCTTATTTATACTTGTCTCATTTGTTAAATAAGAAAATATACCTTTTATTAAATGTGCACATAGAAAATATACATGATCTGATTTTTCCTAGGGTTCCGAAATATACATGACTTTATTTGTCCTAAATTGTTAATTCTAAACTGCTGTGTATCAGCTTTGACTTTTCAATGGAGATTTTATTTATACAATACATGTAGAATTTTAGTTATCACAAGTTAAACCACTAATTGAATGCACTTTGGCACTAGCTGTGCTTTCACGACATGACCCAAAATCCCATTGCCCTTTTGTGGCATTTTATTCATTTTTTTTCGTATTCTGACTTCTTGTGAACATCTTTTGCAGGATGCCCAGTGTGGAGAAGGGACAAGAACTAGAAATATTTTCTGCGTGGTCTATGACGGATCTATTGATGATACTGGCAAAAAAGTGGATGAAGAATATTGTGGAGAAATTGAACCTATGGTTGATGGCAATAAGAAAATTGTACTTGAAGAAGCTTGTGCCGTGCCTTGCCCAGGTATTTCATTTGTTTACATATTTTGCAAAACTGATGTTGAATCCACTGATAATTGATTTTTTGAAAGAAAAAAAAAGAATATGATATTTGCTATATTGTATTGTTATGGGTCAAAATAAGACAAAAGGAATGTCACCTCTCCATTAATCTTTTCTTTAAACTCTCTTATTACAACAGCAGGTTAACGTTATTAATACATTAATGATCTGGAATGCATTAATATTTATTAGAAACAATATGGGAATTGCAAGATAGTCTCTGGTTTATAGAGATTAGTTTGCATAGAATAGTGTAAGCCTGCTCATGACAAATTTGATTTTGATTACATTGGTGGTGGTGCTGATCGAAATCTGTGAGAACTGACCAGACCTGTCCTAGCTGCAGGACAGGCTGGTCTAGGGCAGCTAACTTCATCTGTACAAATTCTTATTGAACAGTATTTTACAAAACCTCATTAGATGAAAGCCAGGATCAATATCTATGAGCCCCATTTGTGACAACTGGCATATGAAAAATGACTACTTGGAATGTAAACAAATTTTGTGAAAGTGAGCAAGTAATGAAGACATATGAAGAAATAACTAAAATATATGTCAAAGTATGAATTGTGTCACTTAGATTGCTATGAATGGATATGAAAATAGGAATCAATAGGTTAGTGATAGCTACATGTTGCGAACCAGTAATTAGTAATTAAGAAAGAACCAGAATTTTAGAAACAATTATGAAACATTCTCAGTAAATGCAGTAGGATGGGGAAGTAATTTTATTAAATTGCATGAACAGAGTAGTGAGAATGGAAAAAACAATATTGGCGCAGACCCCCAATAAATGATAGTTATGATTGTTAGATGAGTATCTGCTCCTCAGGAATCTCTGTTTTGAATAAACAATTTAAATATAAACATTTTTTATTTTCATAATTTTCATCATTCACTGCTATTCCATACATGATTTCTAAGCAACTTAAAACCACCTTAAGAAGTGGAATCTTTTGCGATGATTCCTAAAGCACTAATCATGAAGAATTATTAAGAAAATGAGAAGATCACTTCCGGTTCTGAAGGCAACAGGACGTGAGAGAGCGAGCTCTGCCTCTCACGCCTGAAACCCGCTTCTCGGGGGGCCCTTAGGGGCCGGGCAACCCCTTTTTGGGGAGCCTGCCGTTTGAGGACGGCTCGTCAGGGGCCACCGGCTGAATTCCAGGGCCGGGGGGCCAATGCTGACGCGTCCGAGGGCTTCGAGAGGTGAGGCGATCCAGGGCGAGGCCGATCGAGGCTTGCAGCCCGGGTCAATGTGCCAAAAGGACTGGAGGCAAAGTAAAACAATGATGGGAGGCTTCTGATGTGGATTGTGGAGGCAGGATTGACCGGAGTGGAAAATTTAGCCCGAGGTGAGAAGCAAATGGAGCTTTGGAAACAGGAGGGGGGGTGCGTTCCCTCCCCCCTCGGAGTTGGTGAGTCGGAATGGAATAGATCGAAAGAAGAAGGAGAAGTGGGAAAGGATTACTTACCAGCGGACTCTTGGAATGTCTAGTTTGTTTGAGATTTTTGCAGAGGTTGCGGGCAGCCCCCCCCACCGGGACTTTGTTTGCCGAGAAAGGAATGTCAGGAATGTAATGAACTTCCTGTTGTGAGACTATCTAGGACTTTGACGTGAGTGCCCTCAAGTGGCTCTTTTTGGAAA
>JANHFO010006622.1:6010-25690 GCA_032468095.1 Pareas carinatus | reverse complement strand
ATGTATCCAATCCTGTGTCGGGGATTTCCCGCCCTGGGAAATCCCCTCCCAGATCCTTATAAGGATCTAACAGTATGGTTTGTGTGTCTTCATGGAGTTGCATAGATGTGGGATAGATGTGGATATAAACAGTTTACATTTCCATGAAAATTGAGGTGGAACCAATTTTTCATCCATTTCTGATAAGAGTTATGCAGATTTGAGCATTTGCCAAGGATCTTAAATTCCCCAAAAAGTTCATTCATTCACAATTGCTCCAACTTCTCTTTCTTTTCTTTAATGAACCATCCCATCCAAAATGCCAAAATAAAACCCTGGGAAGGGTTTTTCCTATGTCTGTTATTTTAAATCTGCCGCCTCTCTTACCACAGAGCTGGGAATTTTTGGTGCTGTAGATGCTGCTGAACTATAACTCCCAGCATCTGTCTTACACTTAGTAAGCTTCTGGGACATTGTAAACTATAAATCAGCAAAACTGGCCTTCTCAAAAAATTTATTTTCCTTTCCTGAAAGAGCTCACATTGGATCCTTTGAAGCATGACTAAAATGTTCAGTACTTGAAATGAGATCGCTGGGTTTCTTTCCTTGATATTGCGCCCAGTTCAACCTAAGAAGATGAAAGAAGAAGAATATGCGCTATCAGATATCAGCCTTGTTTTCATTGTCTAGTAAGGCTTTGATTCAAAGACCAAACTATGAATAATAGCTCTTACACATACAGTATGTGGCTAGTCTTTCTCTTTGATCATATTGAAGCAGTTGTGCCTTGCAGTAGTTACTTTCTGAGTTTGGTTGTTTTCTTGCAGACATTTCATTGTCCAAACTAGGTGATATCATCATTGTATAGAGCATGATGATGTTACCTAGTCTGAGTAATGAAATGTCTTCAGGAAAACAACCAAACTCAGAGAGCACCAAGTATCCCTTGTCTCAACCCAAACTACAAATATTCTCCTTTAGTACTAGCAGTTGTTCTTCAGACACATGCCCACGTGTGCTCCAAATCATGCCTTGACCTTTGAACCTGGATACATACCTCTATTGCCTACCAATATTCTTCTGCTAAAGCTATTTAGCTCCAGTGGATAAAGAGTTAGGCTAGAACCTGAGAGACTCAATCCATCCTCCATAAGGAAGGACACTCTATGACTTTCGGACAATTACCTTCTGTCAGTCCGGCCATAGTAGCAGGGTTGTGAAAAACGTAAGAGCAGACTATGCTTACCTACTCTGACCTGAGCTCCTGGAGGAAAAAAAAAGACAGAATATCAATCTGATAAGTAGAGAGAGTCTTTGCTTAGTGACCATAATTAAGACTGACAACTCTGACACTAAGCACCACAGTTTCTAAGCAGAAACTCACATGACCGTGATAGCTTATAAGCTCACTTCCCCCTTTTAGTCATAAAACATCACATAACCAAAAGTTTAAATTTTACTTCAGCCCTTTTATTGATTCTTCTTGTGGCAAGCCAGTTGCAAAGCCTTTTTTAACCTTCATTCATCAGTTGCAAGGAGCACAAATGTTGAATCCTGTGAGTGCAGGATGCTGAGATAGCAGTAAATGCAAGTGGTGGTTACAAAGCTTTTTTTCTACACTCTTTTCATTTTGAACTGTCACTAAATGAGACAGTTGGTAAGTGAGGACTGCCTCTTAATTTTGATTATTATTATATTATTTATTAAATTTATGTGCTGCTCATCTCTAAATACAGGTAGTCCTCAATTTACAGCAGTTCATTTTGTGACTGTTTGAAGTTACAACAGCATTGAAAAGGTGACTTATGACCACTTTTCAAACAGCAGCTGTAGCATCTCCCCATGATCAAAATTCAGAGACTTGGCAGCTGATTCATATTTATGACGGTTGCAGTGTCCCAGAGTCATGTGATTACCTTTTCTGGACTTCTGGCAAACAGAATCAATGGGGAAGCCAGATTCATTTAACAACCATGTTTCTCATTTAACAACCTCAGCAACTCACTTAACAACGGTGGCAAGAAAGGTCATAAATTGGGGCAAAATTCACTTAACAAATATCTCACTTAGCAATAGAAAAATTTGGACTAAATTTTGGTCATAAGTTGAGGATTACCTGTACTTTGTGGAGAAGTATTTTGTAATCGGTAAAATCATGAAAACTTATACAGAGGTTTAGAAATGAAGTTTATTTTAAAAATAAATAAATTTGGGCAGAATACTAATATTTTATGGTCAGGACACCATCTAATTAACTGTAAGAGATTATTACAAAACCTTTTTTCTTCGCTAACATGTTGGGTCATTTATACGCCCCTCCCTTTGCTGTGTAGGTGACTGTTACTTAAAGGAGTGGTCACGCTGGAGCATTTGTCAGCTGACCTGCATCAATGGGGAAGATCTCGGTTTTGGGGGAATACAGGTTCGATCACGAGCCGTGATTGTTCAAGATGTAGAAAATCAGCACCTCTGTCCAGATCAAGCTTTGGAGACAAGGCAATGTAATGGTAAGTGCCTGAATCTATAGCAAAGTATGTGCCATTTTGCTAATATACACTAGAACGGTGACCCCCTCCTCGCTCTGAAACCTTTAGGGCACCAGCGATTGGGTCCTTTTAGAAAGGTTTTTCCGTGGGCCGGAGGGGGCATGATTTTGTCTGTTGCCTGCATCCTGAGAATGGGTCTTTTCTTGTCTGTGCGACCCATTTGCTGGCATGCCATGAACCAGTGATGGTCCATGGATTGGTGGTTGGGGAACCCTGCATCTGAAGAAAATGGTGTATCTCCCCTTATCCCTCCTGCTACAGATACAGGAAATGAATGCACACTTTTTCACTCTGTGCTACCTGTAAATAAAGAGGGATGGGCTCATAGTTGAGCACTGAAACACACATTGCTCTATGCAGAAGGTTCTCAGTTCTGACCCAATATCTGAATTACAGAGTTGGGACCCGAACGTAATATTTGAGGATTGCTGCCATTTATGGCAGAGTGAACTTAGTAAGGTAATTCATATGCTGGTAACATCTAGGCTTGACTCAAGTAAGAGCTGCCTTTGAAGATAATTCAAAACAAAATCTGATGAGAAATAGTGCTTCGGGTGAGCATCAGAAAGGAAGTTGCTGGGGTTAGAACAGCTTTACTAGCTTTTGACCCATCTTATGGTCCAGTTTGAAGTGCGGGTGCTTTTTTCAACTGGCAAACTGAGTCAGATACCTCTTGCGTTGCCCCTTCCAGATGAGTCTAACCTTTGCTTTGGCCTATATGAAAATAACCCTCTCAATTTTAGACAATTATCAGATACCAGGATAGGAAAATGATCTTTTGGCGGTGGTGTTTCAATTACAGAATGCTCACTTAAGGGAAAATTTCTTGCTGTCCAATTCCGTGTCTTGAACAAGTTTCATTTTTCTTAAAATTGTAAACATTTTAAATAGCAATTGATCATATGCTGCTCTTATTTGCTGTGCAGACATTTATTATGTGTATTTAATTTTAATATCTAAGCTATTAAAATGTTTTATTTGAAAAGTAAATGTCTAAAATAAATATATGCATGAACTATATGTAAGGGCTGATTTCTGCAGATTTGATATGCCATTCTAATTCCTGCACATAGGCTGATCTTAATAAAACTAAAACTAAAATGAGAAGCAAAATGGAAGGCAACCTCTAGGTATAATTTCCCAGTCCAAGCCAAAAGCTGGACTATGATGGACTCTTTCCTGTTTTCAATTCAGATGGCCATTGTTATGAATACAATTGGATGGCTAGCCCATGGAAGGGATCGTCACGGAGTATATGGTGCCAAAGATCAGATGGTATAAATGTTACAGGTAATATTAATTTTACTTTCTTTTTTACAGTATTAAATAAACTCAAATATATTTAGAAACTATAGAAAGAGGAAGGACTGTAGGAGTTTTCTAGGGTCTACATTAGGAATACAAGGAATATGACTGTTCAGAGCATATTGAAATAGAACTCACGTCGCACCCTCTGAACACTACAATAATCTAGCAGGAGTTAGAGTCTATCAGCATCTGGAATAGGCATATGGTTCTCATTGCTAGTTTAGATAAAGCAGCAAAGCTGAATTAGAAGTGCTAATTGAGCGAGCTCCAATATTACACTCTATTTTTTTAGAACAGCTTTATTGAACTTGGATGGATTTGTTTTTGAGTAGATATATGCAAGATGTCATATAATAATTACATCTATTTAGGTCTGACTCATTACAAATTTGAGTATAAAAACTCCTACACGAACATTTCAGAACTTGCCATGTTAGAGAAACCATACAAAATCTGCATGAAAAATCAGGAAGCATTTGGCATTTCTGTGTGCAAAGTTTAGCCTTGAATGTTAACCAAAGACTGTTTTCATAATAGCATGCATCTCATAATGGGTTTCAGTGCCAGTATAAATTTCCAAAAATTATCAGTATAAATGTCTATGATTAATTAAGAGATTAGCCAATTCTTATAGTCCTCTAATCCATGGATAGCTGGCATGAGGCAATAGGAAGTTATTTGGGAGCCTTTAAAAGACTTTTCTATTGAAAGCCCTTAAATTCTTGATATGAATAGAAGAGTGTCAGAGCTCTTAAGGTCTCTTGAAAAATGTTAATGAGTACTTATAAAAACCTTTATTAATTAGCTATCATTTCTATAGCACTGAGAATATTTAGTTAATATTCAAGTCAGTCATAATTAAATAGCTTTTGCTTACAGATTGATACATTACAGCATCATTCACTCAGCAGCTTTCCATCTATTTTATTCACTTATTCATTGCAGTGAATCAAGGTAAAAACGTTGGGGTTTGAATCAAGTTCTCATGGCCACAACTTTGACTTTTTGTCCTTCACCCAGGCACTTCTTTTGTTTATTAGTCTAAATAAAATAAACTCTTAATCAACATAAGCAGTTTTATATCTAACTATTTTAAGAGATAAATACCTGCAAACCACTGAAAAAGCAAGGTGTAATCGTGCTAGAGTTTGGGTGAAATCTATCCATTGAAATTTATAGACTGGTCATTCTATTCAGTGACCATTTGGCATTAATCGAAGTGCTTTTCTGTACTTTGAATAGTTTTTACTTCTTTCCTATTGAAGCCTCTGTCACTATACATTTTTAGAGGATGACCAGAATGCCCAGAACCTTCTATACAGAGCCAAGAAGATAGGATAAAAATCAAGAGCTCAATCTTATATACAAGAAGACAAGATGTTTGCAGGTTGAGGTTTTCATGGGCAAGCTGACAACTGCTCCTTGAGCAAAAGGTGGCTATGAGTTTAGGAAAAGTCCTCAAATTGGATATCAGGCCTGAATAGTAATATCCACCTCCTATTGCACCAGATCCTAGACCAGGAGGCTGTCCAAACAGTCACTCAAGGGTTGGTCATCTCAACTGTAGACTATTGCAATACCCTCCTCTTAAGGTTGTCCTTAAAGATCACTTAGAACCTGCCACCTATCCAGAATATAGTGGCTGGACCAATGATGGATGAATCACAGTACACTCATGTAACACCTCCGTTTTATGAGTTGCAATTGTTGTCATTAGGTTCTGGGTGCATTTCAGTGTATTGGTCAGCATCTATAAAACTCTTAATATCATTGGCCCTGGTTATCTGAGATACACAATGATGGCATGCTCAAGATAAGCCAAACAGTGTTACATGATGAAACTCAAGAAGTGGGTTTTCTCTATCACAGAGCTTGCTCTCTAGAACAACAACTCCTTCCAATATCCATATGAACCCTGCCATTCCCTTGTTTAAGTAATCCTTAAAAACATGACTTTTATTCAAGGCTTTAGACTAGAATGGATGTCTGGCTTTTTATAGGAATGCTTATAATAGATCATCAGTTTTATTGCTGTTTCTGGTCATCACTGTTATTATTGTTATAATATATTGTTTTTGATCTATTTTTAGTGTGGCACACTGCCAGAGTCAACTGGGTAGCCTTACTTGAGAAATTAAAAAAAAATTAGTTAGGCAGAAACTGGATTGCATTCCTCAAAATTATGTTCTTCTTGCTAGGATATTTTCTGGCACTATGCACATTGTTTATAATTATGTATTAAAGAGCTAAATTGCCTTCTAGAAGTTGCCAAATGTTTTCACTGGTTTTTAACAGACATGCATAATTTGGCTGGCTATGAAATGGTTATACATATGTTCATTTGACTAAAAGATAAATGGTTAGATAACATTTATATTTGAAATTGCTTAGAACACAGTTGTTTTCATTTGCTGAACTTTCATCACAGGATGATTGTTTTGTGTGGCCTTTTGATATCTACATTTTATTTTTGCAGATACCTTAATTCACAATGAAATGGGTGAGGAAGCAGTTTCTTCCTGTAGTTCCTCAGATGGCTGACATATTTTAAGAAAGGCACTCGCAGGCATGTGCAACTGATGCCCGGACGTACACACATTTTGTCATGTCAGCTAGCAACATTGATTTGGCAATTAGTGTCACTCTTTTGGTTAACATACAGTTGCCTAATTGCACCTAATTGCATCTACTGCTATTCAGATTCCTACATTGTTTTTCACCATTGTATGGAATGGGCATGATTATTTTGCAGTAATTGGTGATGCAGTCAATATTTATTTATTATTCAATTTTTATTATGTCTTTTTACTCATTGAACACTGAAGCCCAATAAAATACCAGAGTGAATGTATATAAGATACATAGCTTGGTTTTGCTATTGCAGAGACAAAAATAGAGAATCGCATCTCCAAAAGCCGGCAACACTAATTCTGGCTCAAAATAATGGTGAAAACCTATGTGGATTTAATTTAAGTAACCATGCTAAATTAATAACCTTCATCCAGTGAAAAGCAAGACCAAAACCCAAGTAAAGTTCATGCCTTGAGAACTGATAGCTTATTTTCCTCATTGCAATTGGAAATGCAGCATTTTCTTTTCACAGTTAATTGGGATGATAGTGCTGATAAAGACTTGCCAAGGAAGGACTAAGTATTTCATTTCCATCATCTAAGAACTTTTGGGGAGTACAGGTATGGGAGCTAGGCTGTAAATTTAATAGCATAAAATGGGAAAGGAGGTAAACTTTCAGTCTTAAATGTCACTTACTTCATTCTTTTGGTGGGTCCTGTTCATTTGCTCAGTGTGTTGAGAGGTGAGATTTAAAGGAGAGGAGTGTTTTGTATCATGTAACCACCTTTAGACAGTATGATGCTAATATCTGTGAAAAGTTAGGACTTCACCCCTTCAGAATACAAAGAAGAAAACCAGTAATTCCCACCATTTTTCACACCCCAAGATGATTACCTGTTTAAGCTAGAAATAGGAAGGTGATATCTGGCATCCTAACATTCCCATAGAAATATCAAGTGAAACAAATTCAATAGTTTTGCTATAATTTTTCCTAATAATATGCACCATCTTCTCTTCCATTATGGATTGCTGTTTTTTTTTCCTAGATGAAGCAGGTATTTCCCTATTACTAAGTTATAATTGTGCCAAAATGCCATTTGTTTTGTTCTGCAGGAGGTTGCTTAATGATGCACCAACCAGATGTGGACAGGTCATGTAAGCCAGCATGCAGCCAGTCCCATTCTTACTGTAGTGAGGTATGTGCTACTACAGGTCAGGTTTCTGATCTAGGGCCACAGTATCATTGGTCGTGCATCATGTTAGAATAGTAGGAAAGCCCACATTGTTGAATTGGAAATCCTGTTGCAAGCACCAGTTTAAAGACTGGTGCAAAATATTTTACCTTCTTGGCTGTTATTTTGCAGCTTTTACTCCATTATTATGCTTCAAATTGGTTAGTAAGAATTCCAGGCATTATTTCTGAAGAACTGTCTCTTTAGTCTTCTTTGACAAGAGGAAAAGCAGGCAAATAAAATGAAGTTAAACCGGCTACACCTTTCTTGAAGAGAAATTGTTTAGGACTCTCTGACACTCTAAAATCAAGTTGAGCTGTTAATCAAAATGGGGAATCCACTTTAGTTAGGAAAGGCTGTAAGCAGAGAGGCAAAGCTGAATTATTGGAGACTGAATTACAGTATATGAGATCTTGGGCTTGACCTGCAACCTTGTATGGCTTGACCTGCCCTAGATTGGCAGTTTTACATTTTCCTTATCTGGAATGGAAATGGGTACCATCTTGTCTAGCCAACCTGTAATTTTCAGTTGACAGATCTTGGGGCTTATAAAAGTTGAAAACAATAGGTTTGCGGGAGGGGGGATGAACAACCCTTTGATCTGCCCTGGACCAGGCCTGGCTGCCCCTAGATCAGCTGACATACTCAGACCTTGCCATTACTTCATAGCAGCAGGTCTCCCTCATCCTTGACTGGGGCTTTCCCAAGGTGCTATTTTTTTGAGAATCAGGCTTTGACATGCACTATAATAAAACACAATGTTCTGCCATTCTTGACTGCCCTAGTAGAAAAATCCTGTACATAAAAATATGGTCAAAATGGCACACAGCATTTATAAGGCTGCAATGGGTAAAACAGGTATATTAAAGAACTGGGTGAAGGATTTTCAAATTTTTTTCCTTTTTAGTTGCATGCACATACACAACCATAAGCCTATTATAAGGTTTACATTACGGTTTTTGTTTCTTGATTCAAAATGGCTGGGAACTACACTATGAGCATTTTTGTACAGTATGGGGAAGAGAGCCCGGAAACATCTTTAAAAGTTCACAATCATCTGCTGCTCTGGGGATCATGAATTGCTCGTCTATGTTGTGCTATATTCTGTGGCTTTTGAAATGATACGGCTCTGCTACAGTGTGTAAAACATTTCTTCCTCTGCAGACCAGAATGTGTGTTTGTGAAAAAGGATATACAGAAGTAACATCTTCTAATGGCACACTTGAACAGTGCACTCGCATTCCAGTGATAGTTCTCCCCACAGTGGATCATAAGGAAGATGTGAAAACTAGTCGAGCCGTAAACCCCACTCAGACACCTATCACCACACCAGGACGAGGAAGAACTTGGTTCCTCCAACCATTTGCACCAGGTGAAATCTCACATGGATAGTTAGCATTATTAGGTCACATCAATCAAATGGAGTAAATTTGCAGCCATCTATAATTTTCAATGTTAGTTTCAGAACGTGGAGAGATCAGTGATTCTTGACCATACCAGGCCATTCCAGTTGTTAATAGCATATAAAAGAGATCACATGATTTTCAGTTTTTTCTGAGATCTTGTTACACTCCAGAAACTTATTGGTTCATTGGTAATTCCATTCAGCATGTCAAAAATAATTTTTACACAAGGACATTGCATAAAATAAATATTCATGGCACTATCTTGGACCATATTTAATCACCACAGAATTTTCTCTTGCACAAATAGTTGCTCTTTTGGTGTCTAGCACATAATCCTATCAATAGGAATTAACACAAGAGTAGGTTTTGCTGAATGTAGCTTGAACAGAACAGAATAGAACAGAACACAACAACAGAGTTGAAAGATATCTTTGAAGTCTTTTAATAATAATTCAACTCCCTGCTCAAACAGAAAACTCAAAGCTATTTCAGACAAATGGTAATCCAATCTCATCGTAAAAACCTGCAGTGTTGGAGCAACCAACAGAAGGCATTACACTGATTAATGATTCTGTCAGGAAATTTCTCTCCTTGATTATTGGTTCTCTCCTTGATTATTTTCCATCCTCTACTTCTTGTTCTGCCTTCAGGTGTTTGCCTTAGCTCTGAGTAAATGTTTTGTAACAAGGAAAGGAGGAGGAAAAAGAATTAACATTATATAAAGCATGTACAAATTCACAATCAAATATTTCTAGTGACCAAGGGAAAGCAAAACCACTCATTTAACATTTTTACTGGTATTCCTGGAAAAAAGCAGAAATCGTAATATCTTTGTTTGAAGCTATATTGATTGGATCAATAATGTACCAGAGAATCAAGCCATTAAAATTTTTTTTTTAAATTAACAATCTGAACCCTAGACAAATACACAAATCCATTTGATATAAATCCAAACGCATTCCTCAGTTTGGTGCTTGAACAAAGATTTTGTTCTTAATTCTTCACCATCTTTTCTACTAAGATGCTGCAAGAAAAGATGTAATTTAACTTACTAGCCAAGCAAGCTTTGTGTGACATCAAAAATGCAGCATTTGGTGATAGCACTAACTGTACTAGAACAAACCTTAGATTACACATTTCTAAAAAAAATCTGATTGGTACTAATTAATGTACTAATGACTAACATACATTTATTTTAGATGGAAAGCTGAAGACCTGGGTTTATGGTGTAGCCGCTGGTGCTTTTGTTTTGCTCATCTTTGTAATATCTATGATCTATCTAGCTTGGTGAGTTCTTTTATTTTATTATGCTTGGAATTTTTTCTCAAAAATAGGTTACATTTTGCTTCAATCTCTTCCTACGATCTTAATATTGAATTTTTAATAGCGATTTCTGACATGGTTCCTATTGTTGTCTTCTGCCTATTCAAGTCAACTTTTCAACTACTCGATATGAGTTTACAATGGCTATTAGGACTGGGAACTCCATCACTAAATGAAATGTCATAAAATGCAGTGTCCATGTTGCATAGTGATGGCAATTCCACTAGTCCTGGTCATTGTCAGTAAACAAGGATCATGTGAACCATTAAGTGAAGACCTCATGTAATCATGACTTCCAACTTTCTGCCAGCTTGGAAAACTGGCAAGGAATATTTGAAATCACTCAGTTTCGCATAAACAAAGTTAACCGGGATGACCATTCTGGCTGTCAGAGATGTCCTAAATGCCCCTTACTTAATGTCATCATAACTTTGAACAGTCACTGAATGAATCATAATACAAGGAAGATCTGTAATGTTTTATGTGTTCTTCACTCTCTGCCTCCTTCACTCAATTAAACACTTATATTTGTGTTTAATTGCAATGCATATAGTTAGAGATAGAAAGATATAGGTATAGGTGTAGATGTATCACAAATGACTTCCCAATCTAGTTTACTTCCCTAGTATCCTAGCTGAAATTTTCTTCTTGAGTGGGAATGGCAGCGGTGAGTTTTCTAAACAGATTGATCAGGTGACTGTCCAGAGCTACAGGGTGGTAACTTAATCATTTATTTGGCTCTGACATGTCAATACATTTGTAATCTACAGGTTTTTGCTATTTTTCCCCTTTGGGATCCTGTAGATTCCAAATGTAAGCTCAGAAAGCTTACATTTCTGAGCCCAACCAGTTTAAATCAGAAAATCCATATTGCCTTCTCATCCGGGGTGAAATGAATAGCAAACCTATCTGTCTGTTAGCTTAATCTCTTATATTGGTGACTGTTTACTTTTGCTCATTGCAGTAAAAAGCCAAAGAAGCCGCAGAGGAGACAGAATAATCGCCTGAAACCTTTAACCCTGGCTTATGACGGAGATGCAGACATGTAAAATAATTGCTTCCTATTCTTTAAACTTCTGAACCAGTAGTATTCAAGAACAGCATGCACATTGTTAACATTACCAAGCAGAGGTTACACAAGACAGAGAAAAAGGAAAAAAGAAAAGGAGGATAAGATGGATGGGATGGATGGCTATGGATGTTCTAAGAAGGAATCCTTGTCCTTGACCACCAATTGGTACTACAAATTCCAGTGGCCATTTTCAGTTGTAAGCACATCAGCTGAGCATCTTTATGCAGCACTCTTTGAAACATACGAACTATAAAGCTACTTGCATATTATATTGAGATTTGGGAGTGTTGATAACCAGAACAGTCTGCTACATTAATCTAACTTTATTTAGTAAGCATGGAAAGATCATACCAAGTTGTCTATAATGCTTTATATCCAACGTGTATATATGTATGTGTGTATGTGTGTGTGTATGTATGTATGTATGTCTATACACACACATACACA
Organism: Pareas carinatus; assembly: GCA_032468095.1. Classification (NCBI taxonomy): domain Eukaryota; kingdom Metazoa; phylum Chordata; class Lepidosauria; order Squamata; family Pareidae; genus Pareas; species Pareas carinatus. The sequence goes on along the minus strand of JANHFO010006622.1, from coordinate 13,806 downwards.
CACACACACACACACACACAGTTGCATCAGGTTTAAAAACAAATCTCTCAAATGATATGCTGGTTAAAAAAACCAACTTAGTGTTTAGCATCTTGTAATCTTTAACTGAGAATAACAAACCATTGAACAAGTTTTGGCATTTTGGGATGACAGGAGGCAGTTTTCTGAACTAGCTTTTCAAAGAGGTAAAGATTTGCAAAATTATTGTCTTGTTACCAGTCCCAGGTACTAAAGCACTACATACTACCACACACATTTATCAAGGAGTTAAGCATCTTCAGGTTCAATATTTTATACAACTTGTCTGGACATTTAATATCTATGTGTAATACTTTTTACTTTCTCTAACTCTCAAACTGTTGCCTGGAACTTTTTTGCTACAGATAAATAAGGCAATTGTTTTTGTTTTGCACTATATTAGTGCCGCATGATATGCACTTATTAATGAGTATTGCCATAGAAACACTCTCTTTTCAGTAAGCGTGATAGTGAAAATCCTACATCAGACAGACATTTGTCAGTAAATTTTTGATTCCTGATAAAAGTAGAGATCAGTTTCCAAAATGTTACTGGGTAGACCAGCTAACACAACTATTGTTTATATACCAGTCTTGTAAAAGCAGCTGTTTTTTTAATCAAAATCCTGGCAGTAACGTAAGTGTCTACTTTCAGACTCTGGCCAACTTCTACAGTTAGTAGATTTTCAAGTTAATTTCTTATTTCATTGAAGGTTGTAAATGACTAGATTTTTATATTGCTAACTTTGTAAAAAAGAAAAAAAGAAAAAAGTGATAGTTCGCTAATCTAGGAAAAATACTTAACTAAGCAATGTCCCAATATGTTCAGTGAAAGGAATATGAAATTATGTCTTATTTTTCTCCTGCTAATGGAAAGTATTTCATTGCCGAAGGATTGATAGTCCTTCTTCTTCCTATTTGGAATAATCTGATATAATCTTGAGTTTATTTGGGTTTTTTTCTTTTTGGTGTGGACTTTTCAGGACAATGGCTAATATAGACTATTTTTAAAAATATACCCTGAATTCATCATTGTCCAGTACATAATCTAAAATGGAAACTGTAATATATTCATGGACCTTTCTCACTTGAAATGCCTTTGTAGTCATTTTAAGGCATAGAAACGATATTTTCACCGTTCTTTTTAATTAAACATGGTACATAACAACATACAAGCTTTTCTTCCAATGTGCAACTTTGTCTGTAATCATTCTGGTAATAGCTGCTCCATTTCTTTTACCTACTTCAATTCTGGCATTTGTATTAAAATATCCAATTTTGTTGCTATTCAGAACTATTTAACATTTCCCAAAAATAATGCCTTTCAAATCTCCATTTAAGGTCGTGCATATGCCTATAGATCTCTAGTTATGAACATATAAATAAGCAATATAGCTCATCACCGTTATCAGACTTCTGTTACACACAATATTATTAGTTCTGACTTCTCAGGTCTATGTCAATAAGCTAAATCTTCTTAATATATGTATTATGCCTGGAGCGTTATGTATTGATTTATTAAATCAGGTGATGTATTGCCTGTAACTCCCTCTTCAGATCCTTGCCAGGATTCCGGACTCACCAGGCTTTCTAAAAACACATTTTTGTAAAAGAAAAATAAAAGAAAAACAGCACATGGAAAAGTGGCCCCTGGATTGTGAAGCACCTGGGGTTATCTGTGGTAGCATATCAAAATCTGCAGGATGATAGATGTGGTTTGTGATTAAAGCCCTATTTTTTTATAAGTAATCCTCGACTCATTCATTTAACAACAGTTTGAAATTACAACGGCCTCTGAAAAAGTGATGACCTGTCCTCTAACTTAGACAGACACACCACCCTTGTGGTTATGTGATCAAAATTTCGCCATTCAGCAACCAGCTCACCTTTACAATAGTTGAAGGTTTTGTGGTGACTTAACTGGATCCCTACCCTGACAGCATTCCTACCCAGCTTTCAAAAAATTGGGAAAGTTGAACTCCGTTAACAACTTTATGGTTCACTTAATAACCATGTGAAATTCACTTAGCAACTGTGGTGAAAATGATTGTAAAATTGAGACCAGTCCTGTGTCAACTCACTCAATAACTGTATTGCTTAATGACTGATATTCCAGTTCCATTTGTGACCATAAGTGAAAGACTGCCTGTATACGTACAGGCTTTGATTGTGACATGGCTCACAACATGATCTACGAAGGTCTCCAAAGCAACAGTTCATAGTCTTATAGGATCCAACAGCCTCAACATCTCTAATGGTGGGAATGATCTTGAGATATGTGGGCAGGGGAGGGGGGAGCCACAGCCAGACAACAGCTGAATAAGAGTTAATTGAGCCTGTTGAAGGAATATGAGTGTGGCAAACATCTCAAAGGGACCCTCTCTAGTTTCTTGGGCTGTAAAGACAAGCAGAGAAAAATGTACTTTCAGACTTGCAAACCTGGTGTCAGTCTTGCAAGGTGGTCCAAGCAAGGAGCTCACTCAATGAACTAATTATACTTTATTGTAAGGTTACATTAACAGCCGTCCCGAGGTCATTCCCACATGCCGTTATGACACCTCGAGGAGCTGTTTTGCACTTGCATGACTGATGAGCCCATCAATAGTATAGACCTCTTTTACTCAATTATAAATATTCCATCAATGAAAGCAAATTCTTCATACTTGTGTAATTGTTGTAGAATGGGAGGTTTTCCATTCTCCATGAAGATGTATATAAATTATACTGTATCTAGGCTGGAGCAGAATATTTTGATCTCCAGACAGTTTGGGATTTTGGATGTACTTGCATCACACTCCTAATCTATTCTGACATTCCTTTTTTCAGTCCAGCATCTGGGAAAAACATCACTGGTAATGGAGGTAAGACTATAGATGTTACTTTTGGCCTGTGGAGCCAACACTATTTGTGGGAATTAGGTATCTATACTCCCTGTTAAGCTGTCACTCTGTTACTTATATCCTGGGTATGGGGTGCTTTAGCCCAGTTTTAACCTTGATTCATATTCTGTCCACTAGTAGACTGAGAATTCTGCCACGCAGATTTCAATATTGATACAGGCTCAGAGTCTATCTACTCTAATGCTATTTTAAAAGGGTGTTTCTATATGAGGTGAATCTCCAGTTATCAGCATGGAGGAGGAATGTTCTAAGCATCCTAGAGCAACAGCTATTTGGAAAATAAATAAATAAATCAACATTAACTATCAAGGATACTATCCAGATAGAACCACCAAACCTTATTATATTTACAGTTTAATCTTAATATGATCATTTGGAAGCAAGTCAAATTGTGTTCAGTAGAATTTAGTCTCGAGTTTGGAATGCAGCCCGGAAAGGTAAGATGTACAAAATGCTTAGAGTTTTCTTTTAATGTAAAGAAATAAAATTAATTTAAATAATCATTGGGCCAGCAAGAAAGTCAGAAACGCATAGCCTGGATTGTGTTAAATCTAGCAAACAAAAAGTAGTATTGAATTTACAATTGCAAATATTTATCTGTGTAAGAAGTTGTTTTTAAAATCTGTTTCTACAAATCCAGTGCCTGAATCAGCCACAGCAGTAAATTGTCAACTTGTAAAAATAATGTTTTCAGTGATTCTACATCTTTAATCCATCCTAGAAATACTGAGTGCGTGTTTTCTTAATTCTGTTCTGTTTGTAACTTCATTTTATAAATGGTAGTTTTTAAATATGATTACATTTGCTGGTTCTTCCAACATTTTCAGTTTTTAAAACTTCACTCTGTTGCATATGTTTTAAGTATTTTTCCCCAAATGTAATACTGTAAAATGATTAATTTTAAATCATGTAAACAGCATTTAAAAGATTGCTTTGGAAAGAAAAGAAATATCTTTTAACTTTTTGTAAATTGTGCTTACCCAAAGTAAAGAAGAAAAAATACAAATTCTATTCAATGCAATCCTATGTGTTTACTAAGAAATTAACCTTCTTGCATTCAATAGGGTTTGTATTCACCTAAGTGTACACAGGATTGCACCAACAGTTTACTTGAATTTTCTGCTCTCTTTTCCTTGGATTATGAACATGACTGACTGGGGAAATGTTTACTTTTTTGTTAATTTGTAAGCAGTGTAATGCATTTTCAGTTTTTAATTATGTATTTGTTTTTTAATGAACTAAACCTTTATATTCAGCTGCAAATCTGTGTATATTGTCACCAAATTTTATTCAGTTAATGTGGAACACATGAAAATGTAAATGTACTTACATTTTCAAATGGGATATTTGTACATAACTGAGATGATGCATACAATAAATATTAACACAAAATGGATAGATGAGTTAACTGCTTTGTTGTGTTCATGTGTTGGGATAACTAGCTGCAACTTTCATCCTTCAGGAATGAAACACTAGTAATAACACTGTTTGACGCCGATTGTTTTAATGTCCAGGAATTCATCATCTTTTATCTCTTTTAAACTAAATGTTAGGGCATCTTTTTTGCACTTTTAATGTCCAAATGATTGCCACAGCTGGACATAAATACTTTCTCCACTGTACATATAAGAAGAGACAGTTGGTAGTAATTATTTGAACCCTTCAAGAAAAAGAACATTTTCAGATTTTCCAAGGGCAGGATTTCTCCTGTAACAGTACTACTAAAATGTTCCATGGGAAGTCTTCCTCTAAGATCTATTCATACAATATAACTAATGCCAGGAAGGATACTGGCCACAGAAGAGATGATTATACAGTGGAAAATTATATTCTGGGAAGCCTAAATTCAGGTGGTTTTCTAGTTATTTCTAGCTGTTAAACATGTCCCCAGAATTGTTGACTGTTTTTCACTGCTTATTTTCTTCAGCTGGGATTTCAGATTTTATATAATACATGGATGTCTGCAGTGGCCTGATTGACACTTCTGAGTATTCTCCATTTCCATAGTAATAAAATAATAGTCAATTCAGTATTTTTTAATTCTCTCAAGCCTCTATTTCTTTTTCTCCTCTGATACCTATTTTGAAAGTTGTCATCTCTAAAAGCTCACTGAAAATTATTTAAAATCACCCAGTCATACTATATTGTGGACCACTGACCCAGACTTTATTTAAAAAAAAGAAGGAAAGACAATATGTGGTACAAATTACAATATAGTATGCATAATGAGGGACTGCAGTCTTCTTTCCTGGCAACAGAATGCAAATTCTACAGGCTACAGATATAAATTTTGCAACAGCAACAGTTATTTTGAGATCTTTATCTGCCCAAAGAAGCTGCACATATAATTCTTCCATACAACCTAAAAATGGGCTACAAAGGAAGTTAGTAATTCATGGCAGGGTTGTCAATGTGAATGGAAAAGTATAGTCCGTTCACCAACCACTTTCTGGGAAATAGTCAGGTTTTTGTATGGCCCTTCTACTTTATCCCTCCACCAGACCTTGTTGGTTTGCTGATCAAAGTGTAGGATGGGTGTAATGTATTGAGCTTAATGTAGTTTGCTTAGTCATTGCCCTAAAGTAGTCAAAGCCTACAGGTCCAGACTGTCTTCACTAGTTGGGAAAATTCCTAAGTCTCTATTGGCTACCTCCTAGAGGCCACTCTGCATATAAGCCTGTTGTGCAGCAGAAATTACTGGCTTCCTACGTGTTCCTGCTTGCTGTATGTAATGCCTGTGCTTCTCTACAAATAAACCTGTGTTCTTTTCTACAACCTGTCTCTTCAATACCCAAGAACTGAGTATACAACAATGTGGGTGATAGTTGCTTAAAACTAAAATGAAAGGCCATGCCCTCTTCCCCCATTCCATCCTTAGTGAGAAATCTTCTGAAACAATGACACCAAGACAGAGGGGAAAGAAGATGAAGGCAGGAAGCCAAGGATTGCATCATTTTGTAGTGAAAATCACACCAGAATTATAGTATAAGCTGTAAAAGAATAGAGTCAATACAATATAGGCAAAGGGTAGCAGCTGATTTGGTGCTCATAAGCACAGGCCTATCTCTCACTCTTTTTAAAAAAACACTCCAAATTTGGCTATGCTGTCAGAACCTTTTGCAGACATTAATTCCAGAAAGCACACACACAAGTAATTGGTCGTAACAGGATTCTGTAAACTTCTTTATATATACATATAATAACATATATACAATACCAACCTGTTTCAGTAGAGAGTAGACATAGCTGGTACAAATGAACACAGCAACACAGCAGAGAGTCAAACTGGGAACATACATAGGAGCACACAGGCAGGGAGAAAGAGCTAACAAACTGGGCCATGCCCAGACCCTTATATAACAATCGTTAAACAATCCCCATTGGCTGACTCCCAAACAGTCCCTATTGGCCGACTTGTATTCATGCAGACATTCCAGACCATGAATACTTTGACATATGCTTTAATGAAAAATCAGCTTGTCACCATAGAGCAGGAGTTCCCAACTGGGGGTGCAAAACGATATACCAGGCGGTGCGAAAACTTGGGTTTAGAAGTGAGTGTATATTTGCTTTCATCATCTTCAAACCAGATATTACTTTTGTAAGGGATGCGAGAATATATCAGAAGCATTCTAGGGGTGCAGGATATAGAAAAAGTTGGAAACCACTGCCATAGATGAACCAAGAGGAAGGAAGCAGTGGACATGAAGTAGATGGCTTTTATGCATATTGACAAGGACAAGCAATAGATGGCAGCCACAAAGTTCTAGAAAACTACTGTCAAGTGGTCACCCAGATTTTGGGACCCCTGATATGTACTGATACATATGCCAATGTTTTGTTTCTGCTATCCGCCCACCTACCTACCCTAGAGAATACACCAAATCTCCGGTGTGTCTGCTAGCATTCTTTCCTCCCATTGATGGCTTGTCTGTCGGCTACAGAGAGCAAAGCAGTTTGCTCTCTCAAATCATGCCACTATCTCTTTAACTGATAACCAATGTAATGATAGAGATCCTATCAGAAAGGTTTCCTTGGGGCTCTTAAGCCCCTGCTCTAAAGGAGGCTTCAGGCCAAGATTTCCGCAAATTGAACTGGTGGCCAGCTGCAACTATCCATCTCCTTTGCTGGAGAAAAGTTTAATTCATGCCCTCTGGGAATGCAGTTTCAATGTCTCAATCAAACTTAAGCTATGCTGTTTCATGGTCATCTTTCATTCTAGCATTGGATCTCACCTTGCTTAAATTTCTGAGATCACCAAGGTTAGATGCAGCTTTATAAAATGTTACACATTTTTTTAAAAAAAATCCTATTTCTTTCTCTCAAACTATCACTCTCTCAACTTTCTGAACCATACCCGCTTCCTTTATCACCATGTTTATCACAACCCCAGGACATCCTAAAATTTTGAATTATGACCCACAAACATAAAAAGTCACCTTCCCCTCTCCTCCCCCAGTTTAATGTATAACTGAATTTGAAACTATTTTTTCTTCTTCTCCAAGGGCACCAATGATAAATCAGATACTTTTACTCTGTGCTAGTTCTGTTGGTTTTTAAATGTTTGTTACACAGAGTTATTGTAAGTGAAAGATGGGCACCCACCATATATACATTATATATGTGTATGTGTATGTGTATATATAGAGAGTGGAAAGTCTCTTGGCGACGTTCCGGCAAGGTCTCACTTGCCATCTTCAGGCTGGTGCTTTTGACTTCTTGCAATCACTACACAAATGACTCAGGAGATCGCAACACAAGACCCAGGACTCCACATCAAAAGAACTCACAAGGTCACCCTGAAACAACCCATTACCCAAGTCATTAAAACACAGGAGACTAATGGAAAAGCAATCACTACACAAATGACCCAGTACAT
>JANHFO010006621.1:95594-106892 GCA_032468095.1 Pareas carinatus | reverse complement strand
GTCCCCACTTGTGTCAGAAGAGTATTACCTTAGCTTTAAAGGAAGAATATTTAAAAAAATTATTCCAGTGAAACTACTGAAGAAATAAAGTGAATCGCTGCAAGGCTTATACCCTCTAAAAGGCTTACAATTCCTGCTAATTGCATCCCAGTTTTACAGATGCAATGCTAGCTCGACAAACACAGTTTGGGAATGTACTTTATGATCATGAATGTATCTTATGATTGTAATCACAGTTCATTTGTTGTATGTTGGTGTGTATAGAGCATCTACACCGAAGACAAATTACTCGTGTGTCCAGACACACTTGGCCTATAAATTCTGATTCTGATTCTTTTAGGATTCTGAATTCTGGCTCAAGATGGACCAGTCCAAGAGTATGTATGTATTCTGAGCCTGGGTGAATTATATCTAAATAAGATGTAATTACTAAGAATGAAATTACATTCTGATATTATGTTTCAACCTGCTCGTACTGAATAGTACTTCTTGTAAAAGTTTGGGTCTGCCATTGGCTAGTGCTCTTTGAGGTTCAGAATTTATTGGCCAAGTGTGTCTGGACACACAAGGAATTTGTCTCCGGTGTACATGTTCTATACCTACATACATACAATAAACCAACTGTGTTTCCAATCATAAGATACATTCATAATCATAAAGTATATAAAGAATATAAGCAGAAAATACATTCATGATCATAAAGTTAGAAGTTTTTGCTCCATAAGCCAACTGATGAACTTTCCAGAGTAAATCAGATTTGGCAAACGTGAACCTTGACTTGAATATTCCAGATCTTGATTTTTAAGTATATTCTATCTGGGGTATCCTAGAAACATTTCTGAAAGTTGAAATGACTTACCCGTCACAATTTATATATTTTAATTGAGCTGTACAGTCCTGAATAACTTATTCTCAGACAATCTGAGAGCATATCTCATCTAACAAAGCTTGTTTAATCTTTAAAGACAGTGGGAAAAATCCTTTGAAGAAGTTCAGTTCTCAGAAACTTGCTTGTCTGGCACATGAACCTTATCATTGCACTTAGATATGAAATGATGCTCCTAGGGAATTTCTTGAAGTTACTATCTCTGTGCTTGGAATGTATTTTTGCAAGCTTTTAATAGTTAACTAATATTAATATTCCATAACCCACATTTCATACTTTCTATAGTTATTGTCCATGAGTGCTCATCTAAGCAAAAAAATGTGAGCATTAATTGCACATCGCTTAAATAAAATAGGGATAAGGCTGAGATCCTGGTATAGCAGCAGGTTCATTCTTCTCATTTCTTAAGATTTATTATTTTCCTCTTTCAGTTATGAGTTGATTTTGGTGTCAATGGCCATGGATTTTGGGATTCTGCCAAAGGATGCTCTCCCCCTTTGGCCATTTATAGTAGTTTCTGTTTATTTAATAAAGTAGACTGATGGAAATGTTTATGAGCAGATACTGGGACTAGTGCTATAGCTGTATTGCTGTCAATCTTATTATAGGATTTAGATGGTAAGTGAGTTCAGGATCTTATAACTGTATAAGGACTGTTTTTATTGTGATTCTAAATACATCAATCCTAAATACATTTGCTGTATTGCTTTTTCATAATCTTAACAACTATTTAATTTTTGTCAATTTTTTATTGCAGTTGGACTGCACATTCATGGGGTATATAATGTAAATAAAATTATTAATTTATTTGTATTAGAACATAAGTAGATAGAACATAGAACACTAGAGTTGGAAGGGACTTGGAGGTCTCCTAGTCCAACCCCCTGGTCAAGCAGGAGACCCTATTCCATTTCAGACAAATGATTGTCCAGTCTCTTTTTGAAAGCCTCCAGTGATGGAGCACCCACAACTTCTGAAAGCAAGCTGTTTCACTGGCTGATTGCTCTCAGTATTAGGAAATTTCTCTTTAGTTCTTGGCTGCATCTCTCTTTGATGAGTTTCCATCTATTGTTTCTTATCTTGCCTTTTGGTGCTTTGGAAAATAGTTTGACACCATCATTCAATCTCCTGGTTCTTCTTTTCATTAAACTAGATGTTGTGTAGCATGGGGGTAAGGCAGACATGGACACTGCACGTTGCAACAGAACACTTTATTAGCAAGTAACCGATACAATAGGCACATGAATCCCTAGAACTTGGGGCACCAGTCACTGCCCATGTGTCCCGATTTAACCCTCATGAGAACGCGTCTGAGGGTCAGGTCTGCGGCCATTTTTTTAGTCATGTACCCTGCATGCAGTGGTCTTTGGGGCATTTCCTGGATGGACTGGCGCTGGGTCTGAGTCTATTTGTGTTAGGATAAAGTTATAAGCTGATAGGAATATTGACCAGCAGAGCATTCTTGGCAATATCAATTGTAGGGTCTGCTTTTGGGTAGTAAATAGCCCTAACAGTGTCTTGTGGTTAGTGTAAACCACGAACTGTCTTCCCTAAACATGGTCATGGAATTCCAGTTTCATTTGGCGGGAGACAACGTTTGCGAGTAGTACAAGATAGGCGCTTGCCTCCTTTCCGCATTCTTATGGCTGAGTACAGCCCCGACATCATAGGGGGACATGTCGCAGGCTATGCAGACAGACCGGATTTTGTCAAAATGGACAAGGACCATGTTTGACGTTAATAGTGCCTTAGCTGCCGAGAAACTCCGCTCGTGGTCCTTCGTCCAAGCCCATGTGACCGTCTTGTCTAACAGCCTGTGGAGCAGTTCTGCCACCATTGCCTTCTGTGGTAGGAAGGCATGGTAGAAGTTGAGGAGGCCCAGGAATGCCTGTAGATCCTCCTTAGACTGTGGGGTGGGGGCTTGTCTAATTGCTTCCAATTTGTTGTCAGCCAGGTGTATTCCATCCACATCAATGTGGAATCTCAGAAATTCCATCAATGTCACTCCAATTTTGCACTTCTCTTTTTTTAGTTTGAGACCCGCCTGTCTGAATCTTTGAAGCAACGTCCTTAGTCTTTTGGCGAGGAATTGTTTCAAACTTCTGGTGTTGAGTACAGCAGCGAAGTATGGGCATATTCCTGGTATGCCCTTGAGGGTGCGCTCCATCACACCCTGGAAAATTCCCAGAGCTACACTGACCCCGAACTGCAGCCTCTTAGTCTTGAATGCCCCCTGGTGGGTCATGATAGATTGCACTTCTGCCATCGCCTCGTTGACAGGCAGTTGCTGGTACGCTTGTGCGAGATCCAGCTTCACAAAGATCTTCCCCCCTCCCAGCAATGCTAAGATATACTCAATGATGGGGACCAGATATGCGTGCTGCCTTAGTGCTTTGTTGATCATGCACTTATAGTCTGCACATATTTGTATCTCCCCGTTTGTCTTGAGGGGTTGACTATCAGAGTCTTCCATGGACTCCCATCTACCATTTTGAATATTCCCTGCTGCAGGAGCCTGTCAAGCTCTGCATCTATTTTGGGCTTGAGTGCAAACAGCATACATTGTGGCTTGAGCCTTATTGGCACCACATGGGGATCGAGGTGAAAAGTAATGGAATTCCCCTAGGCAATCAATAAATATGTCCCTGAATTGTCTGCAAACCTTTGATAGCTCACTTTCAGCCACATGGATGATTCCTTTCACCTCGATCCAAAGGGCTTCAAACCAGTCCAGTCCTATGAGGCTGGTACGGTTCCCCTCAACAACTATGACCTGCAGGGGGCCCTTGAATTTCCTATACTGGATCATGACTGTGGCTTCTCCACAGGCCCTTACTTTGGCATTCTGGAAGTCCTTCAGTAGGACCCCTGATGGTCATAATTTGGCTGCTCTGCCTTCCACCTCGCACACGTGTTTGAACATGTGGGTTGAAATTATGAACAGTACGGAACCCGTGTCGAGCTCCATTCTGCAGGGAACCCCTTGTAGTTTGACACTCAGCCACAACTTCCCTATCAGTGGTTTGGATGCCTTGTTCCCTTTCGTTGAGTAGGCAGATGAGCATTGGCTGATTTGGCATGACCCTGGGGCCCCCGTTCACCGGCTCACCTTGGCAGTTGCTGCAGCGGCTGCCTTCCATCCTCTGCAAACTGCTGCTATGTGCCCCCTCTTTCTGCAAACTCTGCAATCGATTGCGTGGAAACGGCAATTGGTCCTGGCATGTGGTCCTCCACACCCTGGACAAGGGGGCAGTTTTCTGCCCTTGAGTCTGGGGTGCGATCTGGCCCCTTGGATCCGGTCAATCTCTTCAGCCTCTTCCTCATTGTCTTCCCCTTCATCTGCATGCTGAGAGGCAGTCATCTGGTGGATTGTGGCCTCTGGACATTCGGTTGGTATTGACTGCATAACTCGGACAGCTCCGTCGGCTGCTTAATGCACCATAATTTCTTGCATGGCATCTGTGAAGAAGATGTCCCCCATTGTGAACAATTTCTGCTGGATCACCTGATCTCATAGGCCACAGACTAGGCAGTTTCACAATTGTTCTTTCAGGGTTTGGAATGCGCACAGTCTTACAGCATGCCTCAATGCCACCATGAACTTGGCAGCGGATTCTCCCAGGTGCTGATTCCACTTTCTGAATGTGTGTCACCAAGCAATCACTGATAACATTGGCGTGAAGTGTTCCTCCAGTCGTGTTTTAAGATCTGCGTACACAACGGAATTAATGGTTGCAGGGCAAACAGGTTTTTGGCGATATCAAATACGGCTGGCCTGCTGATGCACAGTAGGGTGGCCACCTTCATTCTGTCCTCATTGATGTAGCTCTCAAGATGAGCACAGTATGACCGCCAGCGCTTGGGCTGCGTGACATCGAACTCTTCCATTTGGCCGACTTTTGCCATTATGAATTAGTCGCTGGGTGGATCGGTGTGATTATGCTATCATGTCAGCTGGGGTCTGTTCATGCCATATCCCACCTTCGTCTTCACTGTTGTGTAGCATGGGGGTGAGGCAGACACGGACACTGCACATTGAAAAAGAAAACTTTATTAGCAAGTAAATGAGACAACAAGCACACGCTCCGCGTCTCTTTAAATAACTGATTTGAAACTTCCCTGGTCTGGCGGCTGGCCTATTGCGGGTCGGAGCGTTCTCCGCTTGCTCCTGATTGGCCAATCATTGTCTTCGCCTATCTGGCTAATGGCGGCTCACGGATTTTCCGTCCTGCCGGTCCCGGACCCAACACTAGACATCTTCCCTACACTCTTTCCAGAGTATATGAGATAAATATGAGCCTACGTGTATAATTGATCAGTTTTTGCAGTTCATTCTCCTCTTATCGTAGAATGAATCTGTGCATGATAATAGATCTAAAGATACATTTATTTATTTATTCTCTCTTTACAGGGGAAACAGAAAGAAGAGATGGAACACTTTAATATATACTTCAGAACACTTTCATCAAATCTACCGGAAGTCTGAATTTGGCTAAGAAACTAAAGAAAACAAAGATAGTGCAACAAAGATAGGAATTAAAATCTGTAAATGGTGTACTGACAATTTATACAAGGCAGACAACTGAGAGGTCACAAATGCTTTCAGTTAATAGCATAACAACTGCACAGATTTTTTATAATAAACGGCCATGTTTCAGTCCATTTCAGAAAGGAAAAAAATGATGTTAAAACTCAACCCTTAAGTAGCATGATAATGGAAACTGATGGGAAGACCATGAAAGAACATCTTCTTTAATCATAATGACCTTAAAAGTAGTCCCAAATGACAGATACAGACATTTCCAAATGGAGTGTCAACCTATTTTGTAAAGATTCACCACTGATAGATCTGCTTTGATCTTTTGCTTAGATGCATGTGTTACCTTACATGAAAGCTAAAAGCCATGAACAGGCCTAAAACAGATGTCTTTCCGCTGGATTTTGAAAGAACCATCTCTTTTACAGCATGCAAAGTGCATGTTAAATTGTTAATTAAAAAGATAAAAATAAATAGGCAATAAAAGTAATATCCATAGTCACATGTTTGACTATTCATATCAAAATGAATGAGGGCAATTTGGAAAAGAAACTCTGTTTGGCTATCAATGAGAGACACTCGCAGATTTCAGAACTTTTATTATACACATTAAAAAACTACAACATCACATGACTTTTAGACATAATCACCATTCCAAATGAGGCACTTGTCATAATGTCTTATAAGGTTTGAAATTCTTTCTACAAAGAAACCTTCCTCCTAGGAATGAAGCCACTCTAGAACAGCATCATGAAGCGCATTGTCATCATCGAAGTGGTGCGACGCAAGTGTCAGGGCATGCTGGTTTCCGGTGTGATGTTGATTCACGTCAATGTTCACCTGCACATTGCTAAACGCACCCAAGAACATTTAGAGCAGTTCCAACATTGGGATGTTTTTGATCATTCCCCCCATAGCCCAGATTTGGTGCTGAGCGGCTCCCATCTCTTCCGGCTTCCCTTCCCAGGAGGGAGTTCTTTGCAGAAGGAATTACAGACCTTGTAATATGTTATGACAAGGGCCTCCATCTGAATGACAATTATGGCAAAAAGTAATGTAGAGCTGTAGTTTTCTAATGTGTATAATAAAAGTTCTGTATCTGCGAGTGACTGTCATTGATAACAAAGTGGATTTTGAATGGCATTCTGGATGACAGTGTTGAAATCAATCTAAATTTTGTATTGTTGTTGAAGGTGTTTAGAAAGAGGCAGTTTTTCCAAAGATGCTTCTTGTGTACAACTACCAAGTTGTACAACTACCATTTTAGCAGTTTATAATAACATGCTCACTGCATTATGGATTTCATAGAGTAACAATTTCCTGTGTATTTTTGACTCACAAGACAAACTGCTATGGTCTTGTTTAGACCAACAGCTGAAGTTTAAATGGGGCTCAGAAAGAAAATTATGAAACAGTGCAAGTTGTGGATCAGAAAATTGTCATGACCAACCACCATCTCAAAGGAAAACTAGGAAAATCAAACAACTTGTGCTACATATGAATATAAATGAGTTTGAGGAATAAAAATATATTTTCTTTTAGCAAATTTGCTCATTTGCTTGAGCAAATAAGCACCTCTTGTGTCACAAACAGTCTGGCTTCAAAGAAATTTCACTTCTCAAACCCAGAATAATTGTCTAGTTAAACTGTTGCGCCCCAAATAAAAATAATTATAGTCAACCAGCATTTGAGATGATAATACACTGTATTTCTTCTGGAGATATTGATTTAGATACATGTTAAGATTTTACCATATTATAAAGAAGATGTTGAGACTCTGGAAAGAAGTGGAGAAAAGAACAACGATGGCTAGGGGCCTAGGAGCTTAAAATATCAAGAATGGTTGTAGGAATTAATTGGGTATGTCTAGTCTAGTGAATAAACTAGGGGTGACATGACAGCAGTGTACCAATATTTGAGGGACTGTCACAAAGAAGAGGGGGTCCACCTATTCTCCAAAGCACCTGACAGAAGGACAAGAAGCAATGGATGGAAACTAATCAAGGAGAGAAACAACCTAGAACTAAGGATAAATTTCCTGATAGGAAAAACCACTAACCAGTGGAACAAATTGCTCCAGAAGTTGTGGGTGCTTCATCACTGGAAGTTTTTAAGAAGAGACTGAAGATCCAGTTGTCTAGACTGGTATAGAGTCTCCTGCTTGAGCAAGGGTTTGGACTAGAAGATCTCCAAGGTTTCTTCCAACTCTGCTATATGTGTTGTTTTGTTCTTTTTCTTAGGTGCTTTGTAGGTTTTAAACTAACTTCTCTCTGTGTGTGTGTATGATAATAGGTTTGGTTGGCCACAAATCTGCTCTCTTGAGATCTCTGGAGCCTTTTTCCCCCCCTGGGAATGAAGAAAATTTGCATCCAACATTCCCATCATAATATCATTTAAGGAATATAGGAACAAACTTTGTATATAGCACTGGAGATGATTCTTCATTTCTTTAATTTTTTTAATGAACTACATTACAATAATTAATACCTATTGCACTAATCTTCAGGATAAAAAAATCTTCCCACTTGGAGCAAACTGTATAAACAATTTAAGAAAACTATTTCTCTTTCTCACACACACACACATGCACACAGATGGATACACATATACTGTACATAATTTGAAAGCAACCTCATTCATACCTTGGATTTAGGGAAATCTTAACTGTACAAGGAATATAAAGAGATCTTATTCAGAGCTGTCACCAATTCACCTGCAGCCAGCTAGAGTAAGAACTGGAGAGACAAAGATTCAGATATTGGTTGTTTATTGTGAAGATCTTTTTGCTTCCAAACCAAATAAATGAAGTAGTTCAGCTCTTGTGCTGACAGTTTTCCAGCACTATTTGGGGTTAATGAGTATGCTAATATACTTAAATATTAAGCCATTAATTATTAAGTGTTTGATCTAGTTAGACAGATATATAAGAATTAATGAATATAAATGTATTTGCCTTAATTTAGGATTACTTAATATTATGAAAAGACAGAAGAGACATTTTGAAATTCTACCCATGTAACATGCACGCAGTTTTAAACTAAAGGAAATATACTTTTGCTCAGCAATTGTGACAGGGCCAAATTTTGCTACTTTCCTTTAGGTCGTTTTTGAGGTATCTGCTAAGGGAGCAATATAATCTACATTATTCTTATGGCTCCAGGTTATTAAAAGAGACATTGTGTGGAGTATGAACATGAGTGTGGTACATGGCACTGATAATGAGTCCTCCAACACCCCCTTGGTGTACATTTTTGAAGTGGCTGAGGTCCTTTCATAGTATAGGATTAAAGAAAACCAAAACCACTGTATTTTCACTGAAAATTTTTTGCCAGAGCCAATAGACATCAAGCATTCTGAAGAAAACCTTACAAATCTTTGAACTGGGATTGATTTCAATTAGACATGAAGGAGAAAAGTCAGTCAATGAGGCCAAAGTTTTTTTTTTTTTTAATGCCAATATTTTGAGTCACCGTTGAGTTTCAGGCAAATTCTCGCCTGCTTCTTTCTAGTTGTAATAATGAACTAGAAACACATGTCGTCAGAAGAAAAATTCTTTGGAATTCTGATTGGTCAGTTTTTTGGTGGGCCACACTGAGATAGCCACAAATATGTCCCCCATACAACGGATAACTCTTATCTCTTAAGGTTTTAATCACAGCTGAAATATGCCATTCTAGGTGGTGAACTGGAAGAAGATATCTATCAAACATTGAGTTTCCAGGGAGATGGATCACAGCTGTTCCAAGTAGGATATCAAGTCTTGAATTGAAATTCTGAGATATTGAAATGGTCTGCTGGGGTTTATTATAGATGCCAACAGTTTTCTGGGAATGACAGAGTATGATAAAACCTTTTGAAAATACTACATAATTTGAGGGGAGTGGTGTTTTTATTTTTCTTGTCATAATTTATGATTCAGTCAACAAGGAAAAAGCTAGCATAGCAACAAAACTATAAAGATTCCATAAATTTATTTTGCCTCTGAATTCAAGATATTACTTTTTGGATATAAACTATCTCAAGACTTTTCAGTGATTCAGAATTTAATTTTTTGTTTTCTAAATGTTGTTATTTATATTGCGTCAATATTATTATTATTATTAGAATTCAATGGCCAAGTGTGTCTGGACACACAAGGAATTTGTCTCCGGTGTACATGCTCTAAACTTACATTCAAGCTACAATTGACAAACTGTGATTACCATCATAAGATACATTCATAATCATAAAGTACATCCATCATGTCATGTACATATAAGCTGCAATCAACAAACCACAATCTTAATCATAAAATACATTCATAATCATAAAGTACATTCATCATGTCATCATGTTATAAAGTACAATCATTATGCCACTAAACACTGAGAGAGTTTGTTTAGCATGCAAAAGAAAATTATTCTAGATTTCTTCTGGTTCATAATTAATGTATCAAAGTTTTCACGTTCAACAAGGAAAACTCATCCAAATTAGTTAGTTACATGATAAAAAATGCCAACTTATATGTCAGTTAGATGGAACCAAACTTTCTTTTATCCACATAAACTTCTGAAGTACGTTTAAGTTTTAGTCTTGAATGTAATGTATAACCAAAGTAAAATCTAATATTGAAAAGTATACATTTTTACAAAACACAATACAAATACAAAAATACAAATATGTGTTTCAAATATATACATGCAACATTTAAGGTTTGCACTAATATAGATAATATTTGCATGTATTTCTAATTCAGATTCAATCATCAATCGCATACCTCTTAAATTTTATTAAGTCACATGAAAGGGAAAGAGTCATTTAGAATAACCACTTTCCTTAGAGAATGTATGCTACTATATAAAAATAACTAAGACGCTTAATTTGTTTGCAACAATTTAAAATAATAATGTGTGTAGTTTTAAGCTATATTTCAAAATAATTGTATCCACTTAAAATAAAGAATCTATTCAGCACTGATCAATTGATATTGGTATTTTCAGGTTATATCAACCTTTCATTATTAGGATACATTGTAGCTCTTAGCTGTAATTGAAATACATTGTTACATAAGCAATACATTTTTTAAAAAGTTATAAATCCAGTTTTTATACAAGTTCTTTAACCCATTCACAGAATTAATATTAATGTATATGGCCTTATGGGATGAAAAGAATACATTATGACATCACATAAAATTAAAAAGCAAATATCTTTAAAGTACTTTGAAAGCCACTAGAAGAAATGCATTTGTCAGAGTGATGGTTTATGGTGCTATTTTTCAAAACGAGACAACAGCAGGAACAAGTTAAAAAGGGAGCTAATAATTCATGGCTTCAAACAGCACAAATTCAAAGTTCATTCCATTAAGCCAAGAGGAGGTCATGAAATAAATAAATAAATCAGTTCAGGTACAACAGCAAGGTCTGTGAAAATCATTCCTCTCTTTCAATGAAATCTGTAACGATTGTCTTCTTTTCCCTTAGAAACAAGTATATTAAAACTTCAGGTCCTAATCTGGAATCTAAACTTCTCAATCTAGTGCTCTTCAGATATTTTGACCTGAACGTCCATAAATCCCATCAAGCACTAATATTAATATTAGGAAGTCTCAAATATTTTAGAAAGTGAATATTCATCTTTTACTGAGAGAAAAACAAGACTGAGACTGTACTACTTAGAAGTGGACATGATAGCTGGAATACTACCTCATACAACTATTACATCTCAAGAAAATAAATCACAAAAAGCTACATTTAGTTCATCTTGGCAAATGCTTAGTATAGTCATGCCTAGTAAGGATTGGGATGAATGTTCACCATGGAAGACGAGGAGGAGGTGGGGAGGAAGAGAGGAAGAGGGAGAGGGGAGAGAGGGGAGGAGGGTGAGGATGAGGGTG